>RJWM01051399.1:0-10449 GCA_004363535.1 Dasyprocta punctata
AACTCCCTCCGAGCTGCGCTCCGCCTGCCTCGGAAGATGGCCCTGGAGAAAGGAAGCGGCTGCCGCGGTCCACAGAGGAGGCTGTGCCGCCGCTCTGAGTAACGAGGGCAGCTCCAGCTGCTTCCCCCCTGCAAAGTCCCGCCGTCTCCCTGCGTGAGGCACGAGTGCCAGCTTTCCAGGGCCTGCGTCCCGTTTTGAAAATGAGAGAGGTGAACGAGACAGTGTAAGCTACGCCCACAGCAGCAGCAGGTCTCCAGGACGCCATGTGCTCTGTGCCTCTAAGGACGACACTGGTGTCACCATCTTGCCTGACTCTCCTTAGAGCACAATGTCGTTGGTTTACCTTTTCCAACCACTCTCTCCCTGAGTGTCACTGCAAAGGCTGATTCCAGCCGTACTCAGTTCTCCATCTGCCCCCACTACTCGCGTGTACAACATGTGGATGGGACTCTACCCAGTGCCAGAAGCCACTTTGTCTTGATTTGGGGCCCTGGCAGAAGAAGTGGATGAATTGCTGCTGGGGCATCTGAGAATTCCACTCATCTGCTTTCTCCTTGTCTTCCAGCAGCAGAACTCATAGGAATTTGGTTCCTTTTTGGTATCTCTAAGAGAGGGGAGTTGAAGACTCGAAGGGAGAAGACTGGGAATTGTTAGGGCCCCGAGTGATATGATCTCAGTAACCGCTCGTGCTTGTCCACAGGACAGTGTTCCACTGCCAGGCAGTGGTCAGTGACACAGGTCAGGGAGTTTACTTCACGGCTGAAACCCTCTGGTCAGGCTCTCCGACTGCACTCAGTGCCCTCCACTCTGGGGCTCCTCCCAGGCCTTCCCCTGAGCCCCAACTTCATAGTCCCTCCCAGTTTCCTGGAGTCCCTCCCCATACCCCCAGCTGATTTTGGCCCTGACTTATTGGTGCTGACTCAACAAAGACAAGCAGACCCCTCAGGCAGCTGGACAGTGGACCAGGGCCAGAGCCTGCAGGAGGGGTGAGAAGCAGGGAGAGGCGAGAATCCATCCATCAGCTTGTCACCAAGTCTTTGCTGAGCCCCCCTGAAGGCCTGGTCCCACGCTGAGCGGCACAATGGGGGTCCCAGAGGAAAGAAGGAAAAAGACAGAAGCCTTTATTTTGTGGCAAGTAAGGACACAGAGCAGAAGTTCCTTCCTTTCAGGGGTCCCCAAGCCTAGCCTTGCCCCACCTGCCATCATTTATAGCCTGGGAGTCCTAGCGGGTCCAGGAGAAACCGGCCCTAGGGTCCCCAGGCCAGGCTGGACCTTGGGAGCTGGGGAGCTGGGGAAGGGCTCTCAAGCTGCTCCTGCAGAGCTTTGGATGTAGGCTTGAACTATGCCAGTTGCATATAAGAAGTAAAAGGGTGGATGGAATTTGGGGGGGGGGATTTTAAAGTCCCCAAATCCATTCCCTGGGTACTGTCATTGTTACAAGCCCCCCCCCCACACACACACACACACACACAGGCCTGCTGGGCGCAGGGTTTCTCCTCGGAGTGAAAGCTTTGTGCTTCTGCAATGTCACTGCAGAGATGAACCAGCTATGACCACAGAGACTTGTCTTTTAACTCCATTTGCATTTGCAGGGGAGATTAGAGGGCCATAAAAGATAGGGGGACAGAGAAACGCGACTTGGTCACCAGACTGCACTTTGGAACCCGATGGCCCTAAGGAGTGGAATACCAGCTTGACTGCTTACCACTGGCATCGTGAATGTGGAGCAGTCAGTCACGCAGCCCGTGGGCCTTGCTCGGCTCATTTTCTGAAGAGGGGGAAAGCAGCTACCTCACTGCTGTTAGGGGAAACAGTGCCCACACTGGGAAATGGCAACAGTGGGGAGAAGTAAGTTCTAGGTCACTTTTTCACTCTACCAAACTGAACAACTGTTAGTTACCTTGATGGGCAAGTTATCAAGGGCGCCCTCTGCTGCCCATTGCCTGCGTTCCCCTTCTTATGTAAAGGATGATGTCCGTGTTCCTTAGTTTGGGGCACAGAATGAGACTATGTCCTAGGTAGTGGGTAGAATCTTCTTTGTGCTTTGTGAACATAATCTCTTAAAAACATCATCTCCTTGCCATTCTGCTGTTCTGGCTTTTCTTTTTTTTCTTCTTTCTTTCTTTTTTTTTCTTTTTTTAGAGACAGGGCCTCACTATTTAGTGCAGGCTAACCTTGAACTCATGATCTTCCTGCCTCAGCCTCTCAGGTTCTGGGATTATACGTGTGAACCACCGTGCTTGGCTTCTTTCTCTAATGTTATATCTTTGTCACATGCCTGGATTGGTCCTCCCATTAGCAAAATTCTTTACCATGTGCCACTTTGCACCTCAGCTTCCTTATCTCAAAAAGAGAAAAAAGCATTTTCTGATATTCAAACTAGTAAATAACAGAGATGAAGTTGGACGGATAATTTAACTTCTGGGTCCAAAGTTCAATTTTTTCCACATTATTAAACCTCTCTGAAGCGTGCATGCTTAGACACAGCATTTAACTTGTGTGAGCTTCTTTGTCCCCATCTGTAAAACGAGGAAGACGATCACATGGCTCATGAGTTCAGTGTTATTAAGGAAGAGAGATGGCTATGGCGCCTCTTCCCAACAGCCCACCCGCATGCTGTAGGGTGCACTTCTTTTCTTCTTTTTACTTGGCCCAAACTCACTTTGCAGAGTCTGTTTCTTTTCCTATCTTTAAAAAAAAAAAAAAGAAAGAAAGAAAAAGGAAGAGAATGCAGAAGGAAAGGAGACTTGGCAATAGAAAGAGAACTATAAACACTAGCTATAATCTTAAAGGACAGAGTGTTCGCGTTCAGTATGGGCGATGCTTAAAGTGGAAACAGGATACAGCAATAACGGGGTGAGCTGCAGGAATCAAGTCAGGAAGAGCCTTGTAAGATATGGTTCCAGAGTTACTCAGTGCGGGGCTGTGGTGGGAACGAAACAAAGTGGTGTAGCATAAGTCTTCAGAAGACAGCCTGGCCTGGGAAGAGTGAGTGTGTTAGCACTGCTAAAGACCCCCTCCCCAGGCTAATCGTGACTGGGAGGCTACAGCGGGGAAGGGTAGGAACAGATCAGCCCTGAGTTAAAGAGTTAAATCATTGCTTGGTGGGAGGCGGAGGAGAAGTGCAGAGGACTTAGAAGAAAGAACATCAACAAAGAGAAGGAAAGCTCCATGTCACTCCTATAATATCATTCTGTGACCTTAACAAATTCCATTTCATGTGTGTGTCCATACGGATACACACACGCACACACACACACACACACACAGAGCTCCCACTCGACAGAAAAGCCCCTCGCCTGCTGGCTGCCTTCCAAGTCACACTCCCACGAGCATCCCATTGGCTCTGCCCAGGAGCGCCATAGTGGGTCTACATCTGTGTCACCTTTTGACCCACTTTGGGGGCCCAGGGTCTCCCTTACCTCCCCCCACTGGCTCATGCCTTCATTGCTCAGTTACTCAAGGACGAAGTCCAGGGTTGATGACAGTGTATTAAAACTTTCCTCTTTTGCTGATCTTTTTTTTTTCTTTTCTTCTTTTCTATTCTTTCTTTCCTTTTTTTTCTTTTTTGTGACAAGAGTCTCATTATGTTGTTCAGGCTGGTCTTTAACTTGCTGGTATCCTCAAATTCACAGTGATCCTCCTGCTTCAGCCTCCTGAGTGCTAGGATTACAGACATATGCCACCACACCCAGCTGCTGATCTTTTCAAAAGAAAAGAAAAATCTTAACAATCCTGACAGTTGCCGGGCATGGTGGTACACGGCTGTAATCCCAGCACTTGGGAGGCTGAGGCAGGAGAATCGTTTGCAAGTTCAAAACCAGTCTGGGCTACAAAGTGAGCCCAAGGCCAGCCTAAACTACCTAGTGAGACCCTTTCTCAAAAAGACAAAAAAAAAAAAATTGACAGTGTGGTTAGAGACTGTACACTCTAATTTTTTGAACACTCTAAGTTTAGAAACACTTGATGAAAGCTTTTTAAAATTAGTTTTATTGATACATTTTATATATACATAATAATCACTTTCATCATACAGAATTTGTATTTATATATAACATATCTTGATTCTTCTTTTTTCCCCATCCCCTCTTCTCCCTTCAACTGCTCTTCCTCTTCTTATTTACACAAACTTTGTCTCCTTTTTTTTGTTCTATTCTTTTTTCTTTTTCCTTCCTTCCTTTCCCCCTTCCCTCTCCTTTGTTCCCCTTCTCATTTGAACATTTTCTTCTTAGACAAAAATCTTATTCACTGACATTTTAATGGTGCATTATCCCTGCAAAATAAAATACTAGATTAACATTTTCTCTTCTAATTGAAGGTCCTAGAAAATGCACTCAAGTCATCTTATATGTTAAGGGGGCATTTGTTCCAGAAGGCCTAGAATTATTAATCCTTTTGGTCTCCTTTTTTCTTTATCTTAATCACTTGGTCACTTAGAACTTCGTGAAAATTCGAAAAGAAGTTTGCACTCACTAAACTTTAGTTTTGCACACTTCTCACCCATTTCGTACGTGCCCTCAAATGCTTATACAGTACTCGATGCTGCTCGGCGGTTCTTTCTTTACCTTGTATCGCCCCCTAGCGTTACATATGATGCTTGCAGTCAATACGCGCCAACGTATTTCTCTGCTTTGTTGAAGGAATTCATAATATCTGAGATAAGTACTTTCCTAATTTACAGATTAAGTTCTCAAATAATTTATATAAATTCATTACATTCAAGTGCCAAACTGCACTATATAAGTCTTCGAAAACTGGAGGAACCATCAATTGTAATGTAACACATTATGAAAGTAACTTTCCAAAGTCAGTAGACAAAGATAATATAATGAATATAATGATATACATGCAATAATTATTGCTTCCCCATGCTAACATACAGCAAAGTTTAATGCCAATTTAGTAAACAAAATGGAATAGCAAGTCACAGATAAAGGGTTTAGTTTTAGTTCAGCACTTTTTTTCTTGCAGTGGTTAGTAGCTATTACTGCCAAATTTTGTGTGCTGAAAACATTTCTTGATATTTTAAGGATTAAATGCTTCATATAATTATCTATGATTTAAAAATTAACCTTGGAAGGCTGAGGCAGGAGGATGGTTGTAATTTCGAGATCAGCCTGGGTTACAAAGTGAGCTCAAGATCAGCCTAAACTGCATAGCAAGAGCCTGTCTCAAAAAGATTTTTAAAAAATTTAACTAATTCACATGTTTTTTTATTGTGTAATGTTTCCAACTGTTTGAGTTGCCTTATTCATTGGCATTGACCTCACAGATTTTATCAGTACTTGATTTTCCCTAGCTTAGCATTTCTCTTAAATTCTTGAAGAACATTTTCAGAACCATCAATATCTCCTAATCGAATGTTTCATATCTTCATCAGTGGCCCAGAAATGCTGAAAAAATAGGAACACATTTTTTCTATATGTTTAGTAATATAAACATCCCTCTTTGTCTCTAGCAATATATTTGTATTAAAGGCCTCTTTGTCGGATACTAATATTGCCTTGGGTCATTGTTTACATTTGGCACATTTTCCACCCTTTTACTTTCAACTTTTCTGTGTCTACATGATTTTGGTGTCTGCATCTTAATATTTTATTATTTATATCCAATTATTTATACTTTTAAGTCTTTGCTTCTTACACATTGGGTATGTAGTTTGGTTTGAATGTCTTTATCTTCTAATTGAAACATTTAGTCTACTTACATGTAATGTTATTATGGACACATTAATATACTTATAAAGTATGTATACTTCACCATAATACTCTGTGCTACTTGCCCCACCAATTCTTTTCCTCCCTTTTCTGAGGTTTTTTTGTTTTTTGTTTTTTGTTTTTGTGGCACCAGGGATTGAACTCACAATCTCATGCCTGTCAGACAGGCACTTAAGTCACTGAGCCAAACTTCCCAGCCTGGTTTTTTGAGGCAGGGTTGCACTGTGTAGCTCAGGCCAGCCTTGCGCTCGCGTTGTAGCCCAAGCCGGCCTCGAACTCACAATGCTCCTCCTACCTGAGCCTCTCGAGTGCTGGGATTAAAGACGTGCGCCACCACGCCTGGTTCTGAGTTCTTTTAATTCTATTTTTATTGTACTGAGTTATACACTTATATTCTTTTAATGATTACCAGAGATTACAACATACATTTGATTTACAATTTGATCTCTTCCTTGAGAGTTTATTTGGAGGTTCTAGAAGGGGAGCGCAGCTACTCATGTACTCTTGACCAAGGAATGGTCCTCCTCTACCAGGGGTGGTCCTCCTCTTCGACTGACCCAGGCTGGACTCAAACTTGCAGTGATCCTCCTGCCTCAGCCTCCCAAGTGCTGGGATTACAGATGTGCACCACCACACCCGGCTTTCATTGATTTTAGCCATCCTCTTCCTTTTTCTTTCCTGAACTCCAATTACACATATATTAGAATTCATCACCGTAGTTTCTATGTCTCTTACACTTATTTCTTTTTCCCATTATACTTGCTCCTCTTTCTGGATTGATTTATTCATTTAGAGATAAGGTCTCACTGTGTAATTCAATTTAGTCTTGAACTACATAGCCCAGCCTAGCCTCAAACTCTTGATGACTTTCCTGCTTCAGTCTCCCAAGTACTGGGATTATAGGAAAGCGCCAACACACCTGGCCCTCTTTCTGGATTTCTTTTGATGCATTTTTCTATTCTATCTGATTCTTTCTTAAATTGCATCTAGTTTGTTACTAGATATATCCACGGAACTCTAATTTTAGTTACTTAATTTTTCAATGCAAGAGCCATCATTTTTAGACAGGACGAATAAGTACTAGTGTTCTATAGTAACATAGTTTACAAAAGCTTATTAAATATTCTATAAGGAATTACAAGAGAGATAGGCAAAGGTTCTCAGTACAGGGAAAAAGTGCTGAAGGAAATGGAAATGTTAATTTCCCTAGTTTGATCATTATATGTACATGTATCTTATTACACAACACCCCACAAATAAGTATAATTTTTTAAGATTTTAAAGCAAAAATTAAGAACTGTAATTTTTTGTAATGAAATTTTCAGTCTCATCTTTTGTTTCTCAATCCATAGTAAGTAGTTAGTTTCTAAGTCAATCTGATAATTCTATTATTTGGATACTCTGTGGGTCTGTTTCAGTTGTCAACTGTTTCTCTCGGTTTTCAAATGAAATTGTCTTGTCCCCTTGTATTCTTGACTGGTTTTCCTTGGGTGCCAGACATAATACATGAAAAGTTATTGTGAAGATAACATGAAATTTAGAACTTTTTTTCCAAGCCGGGCGTGGTGGCGCACGCCTTTAATCCCAGCACTCGGGAGGCTGAGGTAGGTGGAGCGTTGTGAGTTCAAGGCCGGCTTGGGCTACAACGCGAGCGCAAGGCCGGCCTGAGCTACATAGTGCGACCCTGCCTCAAAAAAACCAGGGCTGGGGAGTTTGGCTCAGCGGCTTAAGCGCCTGCCCTGGCAAGCGCAAAGTTGTGAATTCAATCCCCGGTGCCGCAAAAAAAAAAAAAAAAAAGAACTTTTTTTCCAGAGATTTCCATTTGTTTCTCGAAGATATCCAGAGCATTAGTAATTCTTGATTAATGAAATCCAATCACAGGTTAAGAGGATTTGGACCTCACTTTTAGCCTTTGTGAGGATATTTCCATCTTGTTCATTCTCACTTCTAAGGAAGAGCCCCCTGGAGTCTTACTACACATTGGATCTCTCAAGAAATCAAATGAAGAGAGAGCAACCAGACAAAAATCAGGGCAAATTCTGGGATCTGAGTGACATCTGCTTCTATAGAGGATTCTCACTAAAAGACTCCAGTTCTATGCAGATCTCTCTTTATGTGCAACTCTACTCAATTTATAAATTCCTAGAAACAATAACTTGTGTCATAAATTCTGTCATTCTTTTGTAGCCAAAGGAAAGGATTCTGTTAGTGGGAACCCCACCATAACCAAATGAGATTTGGATGGAAGTTGCTCAAAAGAAGAGATTTTGGGAGGCAAACATAAAAATGTCTATTACAGCATTTATGGAAGACACAGGCTAGAGAATTTATTTTGAGAATATGAGTTCAGCTCTAGAAACAAATCAAAACACATTACTGTGAAACATCTGATTTGGTACGTTCTGGCAAAAAACAGAAGAGACGCTAAAGATGCGTTAACTGAGAAGAGTTTACTAAAAGGTCTATGTCCAACAATGTGTTTATCGGCTTTCTGTTACTATGACAAAGTACCTGGGAAAGTAAGTTTAATAAAGGAAAAGGCTTACTTTTGAATCATGGTTTCAGAAGCTTCAGTTCTCTGAAACAGGGTCCTTTGACCGCATTGACTTTGGGGCTCTGACCAGGCAGTACATCACAGCAAGGAGTGTGGTGCACCAAATTTGCTCACCGTGTGACGGCTGGGAAGAATAAGAGAAAGGAAGAAGAGGGCCAGGACCCCAGTACTCCTTTCAAGGGTGTATCCCCAGTGACTTCCTTCTCTAGGCCTTACCTCTCGCAGTTTCCATCACCTCCCACAGCACCACAGGCTGGCCGCCAATCCTTTAACATGGGCCTTAGGGGGACACTTAATCCAACCATAGCAAACAGTGGAGGCAAGGTTAAGTCAACAATCGATAAAGCGCTAGGATTAGTAGCACTGCAGAGTCGTTACTGTACCTAGGCCTGAAGGAGTAAAGAGAAAGAATGGTTATTAAGTCTCAGGAAGACTAGCTGTAGATAGAGGAAAGACCACCTAACCGGACCTGTAGCTTTCAGTAGGAAAGCCTCCCTAAGGCAACTCGGCAAGGAGCGGGAGAAATAAATATGACTCCATTTCCCTCCCATCTTCTAGAACTTCTGTTGGTGCCTCCTACTAACTGAACCTAACTAGAAGCCAAAGGAAAGGGAGCCCCTTGTAACAGCTCGTGCAAGGCAGGGAATCTCAAAGAACAAATAGCTGGCTGATGAAGGTGGTGTATATGAGGAGACCAAATGAGCGCCAAATGGTAAGACTCTCAAGATTTCAATTTAAATGTGGTCCAATTTATGTTTCCTTAAAACAAGAAACAAACAAAACCACCACATTTCCTGAGGCACTAGGGCCTCTAAACTCATCAAATTCAAGGCTGACTCTCACTGCCATTGCTTGATTTCTTCACCCAAGCATCCTGGCTACAGGGGAAGCCACACCATAGATGGGTACGTTTAAGGTACATTCTGTACCTGCTAGGATAATACCTTATGTTCGGTGAAATAATTCCCAGCTTGCACTATTACTGAGCCTTCAGCAAATCATTGTGTATTAAGCAAGCTGTCTCTACATGGATGGGCAAAATGATAAAACGTGATTTTCATGAGTGTGGGATTATCACTGCAATTTCTTCACTCCACTGTCAAAAACTGTCCTGCGTAGGATATCGTGGTGATGGATAAGGCATTCTTCAGATCTACTGCAGACAAAACTCTTTCTGTTATACACGTCATACACAAGTTTCCTCCCCGCCTCCCCCGTGGTGGTGCTGAGGGTTGAGCCTTGGGTTTGCATATCCTAAGCAGGTCCTCTAGCATTGAGCTACACGCCTGGCCCCATGTCCAACCCTAAGATGATATAACAATGCCCTTTGTACAATGGAAGACAACCAATTAGTCACTTGGTGTAGCAGTCAGTTTTCCTGCTGCTGGACATGACATTGACACCCACAGTTTAAAGGAGAAGTTTAATTTGCCCCAGTTTCAGGGCATTCAGTCCTGGTCAGCTGGCTCCAAGGCAGCAACATGGTGGCAGGACGTGGTGAAGCAAAATTGCTTAGTTCATGGAGGCCAGGAAACAAAGCAAGGGAACAGTGCCAGACAGAAAGGGGTGAGTGACTAGGTCTAAGTACCCAAAATCACATCTCCATGACCCATCTCGCTGCACCCAGAAGTGTGCTCCAGCCCTGTGGGTGACTCCCAAGCCAATCAAACTGACACAATCAAGCTTCACTGCCACACAGGGCTAGACACTAGCTACAGGACACAGTGCATTAGCAGCTCAGCGCCGTCCGCTTGAGGACTACCACTCTGCAAGTGCAATATACAGATCAGCGTTGATGAGGGAGGCTCATGTGTTTGAGGATATGCAAAGACCTCATCTCTATCATGACTGCTCATGGACCCCCATCAAGCAAGCGCCGAGCTGGGGAAGAGCTGGCATCCTCAGAATGGGTCATCTTATTTATTCAGAGCAATGTCCACGGTGGGTGCTTTCAAGTGGGCATTTCCATGGGCTACTAATACTAACAATTCTGTACTCAGTCTAAGAATTCTAGCCTCCAATCTCTCCTGAAATAAACTTGTCCACCGTTCTTGAAGTAGCCAGTCTTCCATTCTTGTTCTTCCCAGTTCTCCTAACCAGCTGACCAACCCATTAGCCACTGCTCTCTACCTCAAACCACCTTTTTGCTTGCAAAGTTGATACTGTCTTAAGTTCTGT
>RJWM01051400.1:0-10455 GCA_004363535.1 Dasyprocta punctata
TGTGGCTCTGCACTGCAACCTCTGTCCTAGTCCCCGAGGAGCCACCACTGCCAAGAAGCCTGTGCCTATGCGTCAGAATCCTCCCCAGGAGGCGGCCCTGGGCGTGACATCGCTGGAGTTCACCCTCCTGCTGCGCCATGGAGGCCACGGTGGTTCCTCCCTCCTGGCAACCTCCTCTTCAAAGCAGGAGGAGGGGCCTGAGCGCCAGCCACCCCTTCTCAGCACCTTCCAGCCCAGGGCCTCTGCAGACTTGGAGCCGGAGAAGCTGCTCTGCGTCAGGGGGTCGCTCCTCGAGCCTCAGCTCTGCCAGGCACAGAGCCGCTTATCCCCAGGCTGGCCAGGCTCCAGTGGGGATCTGGTCAGGACGCAGGGGCCCAGAAGGACCAGGCATGACTGGCTTTGTTTCTGCCCAACAGCGCGGCTTTGATCCAGCGCCGTCCCAGCACCCTGGAGGGGGGGCTCCTCCCTCATTCTGCTGGGGCACTGGAGTGTAGAGGAGGCAGGGGGCAAGGGCAGGCGCAAGTAGGGAGGAGCCTGGGGCACCTAGCCTCCTCCGAGGTAACTTATTAAGCTGCCCATCCTTCCTGGCTGAGGATATTCCACCAGGCTATCAGTTTACTTTGCAAAACCAGTTCTCCCCCCTTGAAGAATGGTGTGGGGCTTGGTGAATGGTCGGCGGGAAACCAAACACCCCTGGGAACAGCTCCCTTCTTAGGGAAATGAAGGCTGGGCTGGGAAAAGACACAAGTGCTGCTGTAGGTTATAAACCATTTTATTGTCGGATGCGTGCTGGGACAGGGAGCCTGGTCTCCCATGGAGAGGACTTAACACTGTAATGTGATAGCATCAAAAGAGATGAGGCCTGTTCTCACTGGGAGATGGAAACAAATTTATCTGCCGTAAACTTTTCCAGGGATGGTGATGCTGTGAAACCTGCAGAAAGGCGCAGCCCCTTTATTTCTGTGCCCTGCTTAGGAGCCAGCCTTCAGGGTACTACGCCTGGGTACCAGGCACACTGTGCCTCCTGGAAAACAGCCTGAGGTTTTTGGACTGACCCCAAGGGGATGAGCGCATCCAATAAGACTGACATGAATGAGTGATTCCACCAAAATCAAAGCCAGGAGGATCACCCAGTTCTTCTCAGAGGCAGAGGCTATGATCTGCACGGCCACATGGAGGAAGGGGTGGCCCACTGATCCCCCACCACATACGTGATGCCCCCCCCCAAAGCCCCCCACACTTGCGGCTTCTCCATGAAACAGATGCAGCTGGTAAACTGGCCATGCAAGGGTATCAATAAGCCACATGCTGGACTCTGGGCCCTGAGCCCTTACCTCCCTCCCTCCCTGCCTGGTCACATACAGCCCAGGAAGGACCCAGCCCCACTGGTGTACCCTTGGTCACCAAAGAAGCCCAAATCCACAGCCTGGGGGTGGCTCTCAGATCACGAGCTGCCCAGCATCAAAGGCCAATACGATTTCTACTCTTGAGAGAAGACAAACCCTTTCCTCTCCCTCTCCTGTTTTTTTTCGAAGCAACTCCTTTCTGTGAGGTGATACAATGTGACCCCTCAGATTAAAAAACAGCATTTCTAATAAGCCAGCGGTGAGACCAGTACCACTGGTCCCCCTTTCTGAGCCAGCGCAGATCCTCCAGGAGTGCAGCACCGCCTCCAGCTGGTTCTGTTCCGAGGTTCAGGCATACAAGTCTCCAGGACCTCAAAGCATCAGAAGTCTATGTGAAAACTGTCCACTGGCCAGGTTTTACCTACAAAAACTCTACCAATAAATACAAGCCAAGCAGGTCAGGGCCTCAGTGGGCCTTTCCATGTCTTCCATATCCAGACTTCTCCTGCCCCACAGATAACTTTAACACAAAAGCACCCTAGAATTCCCCCATCACTCCTAACCAATCAAGCCACAATCCATGCTACCTCCAGCACACTGGCACCCTGGCACACATGGGTCATGAAGGCGCGAACTCCTAGCAGCTTGGGTGAAAAACAGGAACCACCATGATGCCAGATCTTGCGACCTGCCCAGCCTCAGAGGCAGTGGCCACCATGCCACCTGGCCCATGGGAAACCTGGGCAGCAAACCCAGGCCTGGAGAGAGGCTTTAGGTCATGAGTTGATGATGGAGAGCCAGGCTGTGAAGCCAGAAGCTGAGGCCCCTCCTGAGTAGTTCAGGGTGTGCCAAACAGGGGTCTTGGTGTTCCCAGACTGCGCTGACCTGTTCTTGTACTGGGTGGGATCTGGCTGCCTGTGACACATCTTCACTCCCAGGAGAATGGCCCACATGCATTTGTCTTTCAGAGGCCACGCACTGCACAGGAGACAGAGAGGCCTGGGTTCTCATGTGAAGTCTGACCCCCACCTGAGCAAGCCCCTCAACATCCCAGCGCCTCACGTCCTTATCTGTAAAATGGGGATAATTCCTGAGCCATCTACCTTATGCTTTTTATAGATTCTTTGATGACTGAGTTTGCTCTCTCACCCATGAAGAAACAGCAGTTAAAAAAGGAGATGCAAGTCATGGGGGCGGGAGAACCAAGAAGACAACCCACACCCTATGAGCCAGCCAGCGCCCAGAGACAAGAGCCACCCCCCACCCCGGCAACCAGCTGATCTGGAGGAACACAGGCTGAGAAGATAGTGACTGAAGTAAAAAAACAACTGACTGCTTGTATTGTTTGATTGATTTTGCAGGCCTAAAGCTGGTAGTCTGAGCATCTACTTAGAGGATAATAATAAGTAATATAGCAACTATAAGGGATTTCCTTCTGTCTTGTTTTTGAAATCCAGTATTATTCTCACTGTTTTATTTCATTTTATTGTTTTGTTTCATTTTATTGTTTTACTTCCTTTAAAATTAAAAAAAATAAAAGTAAATGCAGGCTGGGCGTAATGGCACAAGCCTGTAATCCCAGTTACTCCAGAGGGTAAAGGAGAATGGCAGGTTTGAGGCCAGCCTAGGTAACTCAGCAAGAGCCTGCCTCAAAATAAACATAAAAATAAAAAAAGGCTAGGAATACAGCTCAGTGGTAGAACACTCCTGGGTTTAATCCCAGTACTGTTAAAAAAAAAAAAAAGTAGTAAATGTGGGCAGCAGACCCTTTCCAGGGCCATGTATAATACTACACACGCACACACAACCCATGGTGCTCACGGCCCATCATCATCTTGATTTGTGCCAATGCTCTGGCAGCCCACTGATGGCCAACCTAGAGACTAATGTGGGTGTTTTCTGCGCCTGCAGCTTGCGTGGCACATTTCAGACTTTCCGTGACACCCACAACAGAATGTAGTCTGTGACTGTCCACATGGGAGGGAAGTCTCACTCCCTGAGGGCTGGTATCCGTCCTCCTCATGTCCGGTGTGGCGCCAACCCCAGGGCTCTGCTGTTACAGGCTAGGAACCAGCCTAGACCCATCAGCTGCAGGAGCTTGGAGCCAACCATGTCATCTGTCTCAGGGAAGGGAGCCAGAACCCATTATAATGGGCTGGTTCTGGGCATCCCCTAGATTAAGTGCAGCAATGGCACTGAGAGTTAATATGTACTAAGTGCCAGGGGCCATCTTAAATACTTTAAATACGCAGACTTAGCTGGAGATGGAGGCACACACCTATAATCCCAGCACTTTGAGAGGCTGAGGCAGAACAATTACAAATCCAGGTCCAGAAGGGGCAACTCAGCAAGACCCTCTCTCAAAAATAAAAAAGGGTCCTGGATTCTACCCTCAGCATCAGAAAGAAAAAGAAAAAAATACAAGAAAAATAAAATCTATACACTGACTTTTTTATCCTTCATTCACTCTTGTTACAATTCCCATTTTATAAGTGAGGAAACTGAGGCACAAAGATACAGAGGAACTGGCCCACAGTGATACATCTAAAATGCACAGCCTCTCATGCAAGGAACTGCTGGAGGAAGGAAGGAAGTGAATTACAGGGTTCTGAGCACACACTTTCATGCAAGAGAAGCGAAGCCCTCTGTGGAATTGCTGCGGTGGAGTTTCCACTCTGGAGCGGGTGACAGGCATTGTGCTGTAGGACCTCTAGGGGTCGCCACAAAGCAGGCTGGGCACACAGCAAGCACAGAAGGTGGAGGGGAGATGTTCTGAGAAGCAGCAAGAGGGCAGGAATGATGGCGGCACTGGGAGCACCAAGAGCCCTGTAAAGACAGCCCAGGAGGGGAACACGGGGACCTAACACCTGACACTGACTCTGGATGGCTGAAGCTTCAAACAAAAGACATTCACACCAGACGGGTGGGACCAGGAGCGCACAGTCGCCCAGGAGAAACCCCCAAGGCCTGTAACCGCTGGGTGTCTCAGCCTCATGAGGTGTAGACCAACAGGCCACTTTGTCAGCAAGTACCTGGAGGCCAGGCATGCACATTCCTGTTTTCTTTTTTTTGGGGGGGGGGGTGGGGAGACCAGAAATGGAACTCAGGATCTCAAGCTTGCCGGGCAGGCACTGCGCCATTAAGTTAAGTCCCCCGCCCTACATCCCTGGCTTTCATATCTCCACATGCTCCTGTATGGCCTGCTGAGAAGACCAGGCAGGGGAGGCCAGTGTCTAACCCATACAGCCTAGCAAACTGGCTCAGATAATGACTACGCCCTGTAGCATCTCCTTCCAAAAGCCTGGTCTGGCCCAGCCCAGCCCAGCCCAGCCCAGGCCACCTCTGCGGCACCCATGGCAGGACCAGACAAAACCTTTCCCAGGAAGCCGCGGACAGCTGCAGCCTGAGCCAGCTCTTCCTACCTTCCCTAAGCCTCCATGCAGATGTGCGCTGAGAAACCTGAAGTCTCATGCCTGCCCTGGAAAGCGACCCAGGAAGCAGACCCACGCTGGTCTTCCAAGGCTACTTGTCCCCAAGAAGTCAACAGCAAGCTGTGGCCGCCCTGGTGACTGTGCATGGCATAGGCTTTGTGTGGCCTCTGGAGGATTCCTGCCTGACGTCTGACAGGGAAACAAAGCAAGGAAGGGAGGCCACAACCTGAGGCCGGGGCCCAGCTGCCAGCTGCCTTCGCGTTGCTGACAGGGCAGAGGAAAGTCTCTTAGGGCCTGCAGTACTATTTTCTATTTTCCCACGTGCTAAGTGAGGAGCGGGCTGGACAGGATCGCTGGTTCTCAGCCCTGGCTGCATGTCAGAGTCAATTAATGGGAGGCATCAAAGACAGCTCTTCCGAAACACTCGGCCCCAGCCCACCCGGGCCCACCAGCCAGCCTCTCGCTCTGTGGGGAGGGGTCTAAGCAGCTCTGCCACTGGCCTGGGGTGACAGTCACCCCATTGGCTTACACTGCTCCTTGTGGTGTGAACACATAGCCACACATCAGCAGGACTTGTGAAACAACCCCATGAGTACTACTAGAGTCTCAGAAATGTGGAGGACTGGTTAGCAAGGCCCAGGGATATCCCCACTGCTCCTGACTAGCAAGTGGGAGAGAACTAGGGGATGAAGCAAGCCCTAATCAACATTTGGACAGACTTCTGCCATTTCTGTCATCTGTCACACCCAGTTCTGGTTTTTTTTTTTTTTTTTCCTTTTGCCATGTAGCAAACCCAGGTCTTTAAACTTTATCGCTGGAGCCATACCCCAGCCCCAGCCGGCTATCACCTCGCAGTGTGGCCTTGGCCTGTAGCCCTGGGCTACCTCAGCTCAGCTCCCCAATATCCCTGACACCCGCCCTACCCTATGGGCCCCAGGCAGGCACCAGGGCAGTGCACCCTGGAAACATCCAGGCTCCAGTGCCCGCCCCCCAGGGGCTCTTGATCCTGACTGGGCGATGCCCACCGTGCGGATGGGAGGCCAGGCTTCACTCAGACACAGTGAGGGCTCAAAGAGATGTAAACAAGAAACACGCGGCACACTATCGGCCAGGCGGGAAACAGAAAATGACTAAAAAAAGCAGGACACCCGAAAAACACAAGGCCTTCCCCCTCGATAAAGACAGAGAATTGTTCTAAAGTGACTGTGACTCAGAAGCACCCTCACTAAAAAGGACCTTGGGGTATTAATAGCTCTCAGCTGTCCCACGAAAGCCAAAAGCAGCAGATTCCTGTCCCGGGGAAGGGCCATGGCTCAGCAGGACACTGAACTACAAGCGGAGGTGGCAGGACAGTGAGTGGTGGTCTCCTCTCCTTCCATACACAGCTCTAGTCACGTGCCAATCTTTTAGGTGATAAAAATAGAAGCTGGGAGAGAAAGCATCCAGGTTCCTGGTTCCGTTCAGCTCAAAGCAAGATATGGATCTGGGTGCTGGACCAGCACCAGGTCCAAGCACAACCAAGGTCCACAGGGCATAGCTGTCCTCTCCCTGGCAGAGCCCCGAAGGCACCAAGAGCTAATGGCCCAGCAGAATGAAGCAGGCAGAGGAAGTGAGAGGAAAAACGCGGCCCACCCTCCTGCCCTGCAAGACCACAGCTAAAAGCGAGCAGGCTCCACCCTGCTCCGGCCCAGGACTCCCACAGGGAAAGTCACCAACATCTCCAGACGTGATTCCAAGTTCAAAGCCGAAGCCACTGACCCAGGCCCAAAAGGCTTTAAGCGGAAAGGGATGCTTCCGGGCCTGACAGGTTAATCCTGGTTTGATTTAAACATGAACTTCTAAAAAGTCTTCCTACCCTCAGACAATCCATCATCCACAGAAAAGCCTGGCCATTGGCACTTGAGATTAATTGCTTTGAGGAGAAAAAAATCCCTATGCTGACTCCTCGTGAAAAGAAAGGAAGAAAGCAAGCCATGTTGGCTGGTTCTGCCCCACCAGTCACGCTTCCTTAGCCCCCTAAGTGGGCAGAGGGACAGGACGCATGACCTGCAGTTGGGGCCGGGGAGCCAAGCCCTCAATGATTAACAACACACACATTATTATTCGACACCTGCTTCACTCCCTCAAAAAATATTTGAGCAGTATCTGGCACACAGCCATATGTTCCACAAAAACCTTCTATCCCCTTAATTTATGCTTCTGGCACCTCTATCTTGTCACCATACTAGAGGGTAGGGACTGTCTCACTTAGCATAACACCTACAGAGGGCCACATGCTCTGTGCTAAATGGACGAGAACAAGCTGGCCTCCAAGGGATAGTCCTCATCAATGCCCCTGATCAGGGCTGCAATGCCGAGTGCTAAGGTTTGTATGTGTCTCCCACAGCCCCCCACAAAAACTTAATCACCAAGCCGACAGTGTGGAGAGGTGGGATTGAGATAATGAGAGCTGGGCACGGGTGGCCACAGCTTGTCTCAGTGGGCCAGGGATATAGCTCAGTGGCACAGTGCCTGCCTGGCAAGTGTGAGGTCATGAGTTTGACTCCTGGTACAAAAAAAAAAAAAAAAAACCACCAAAAAAACAGATCCTGTCTCAAAAAAATAATTTTTTGCTGAGCATGGTGGTGAATACCTGTAATCCCAGCACTCAAGAGGCTAAGGCAGGAGAATGACAAGTCTGAGGCCAACCTGGGCTACAGATTCAAGGCCAATCTGAACTACACAGCAAGACCCTGCCTCAAAAATCATTCATTCATTCATTCATTCATTCAAATAAAAAGGGCAGCCGGGAGTGGTGGTGCACAACTTTAATCCCAGCACTCGGGAGGCTAAGGTAGGAGGAGCGTTGTGAGTTCGAAGCCGGCTTGGGCTACAACGTGAGCACAAGGCTGGCCTGAGCTACATAGTGCAACCCTGCCTCAAGAAACTAGGGCCAGGAGTTTGGCTCAATGGCTTAAGCGCCTGTCTGGCAGGTGTGAAGTTGTGAGTTCAATCCCCGGCGCCACGAAGAAAAATAAAATAAAAAGGGCAGCCGGGCATGGTGGTGCATGTCTTTAATCCCAGCACTCGATAGGCTGAGGCAGGAGGATCACCGTGAGTTCAAGTCCGACAGGGGCTACAGAGTGAGTTCAAGGCCAGCCTGAACTGTATAGTGAGGCCCTGTCTCAAAAAATAGGGCCAGGGATTTAGCTCAGTGGCATAAGCGCCTGCCTGGCAGGTGCGAGGTTGTGAGTTTGATCCCCAGTACCAAAAAATAAATAAATAAAATAAAGTAAAATAAAAAGGGCTAGAAATGTAACTCATAGCTCCAAGGGTTCAATTCCCAGGACAAAATGGGGTGGAAGGGTAATGAAGCCATGACGACTCCACTTTCTCAAACAGATTAATGTTCTCAGCACAGAAGTAGGGCCAGGTATCTTGGAACTAGGGTCCCTCCTCCCTCCCTTCTCCACCCCACATGATGCTTTCTGCCATGTTAAACACAAAAACCAGGCCCCCATCACATGCAGCCCCTCGATCTTGGACTCCCTAACCTCCAGAGCCAAGAGGTTCCAAGCAAACTTCGATCACTCATCAGTGACCCAGGTTGTAGCACTCTGCTGCAGCAGCACCAAATGGGATACGGCACAGGTGCCCAGGGTGTGCACCCATCCTTGGCTTGCTAACTGGCTGCACCAAATCAGCGCGGTCGAAAGCCGGGCGTGGTGGCACACGCCTTTACTCCCAGCACTCTTTACTCCCAGCACTCGAGAGGCTGAGGTAGGAGGAGCACTGTGAGTTCAAGGCCAGTTTGGGCTACAACGTGAGCGCCAGGCTGGTCTGAGCTACGTAGTGCAACCCTGCCTCAAAAAACCAGGGCTAGGAGTTTGGCTCAGTGGCTTAAGCACCTGCCCTGGCAGGTGCAAGGTTGTGAGTTCGATCCCCAGTGCCACAAAACAAAAACAAAAACAAAAACAAAAGAAAAAAAAAACACAACAAACAAAAATCAGCGCGGTCGGTGGGACACCAGGAGGCCAAGCCCCTGCTCAGCCCACACAGCCTCCTGATAACACGCCTAAGTCACCTTCCAGGTACTGTGCAAGAAGCCAACTGCTGGTCTCATCAGTGACAGGGTACCCAGAGCCTAGATGAGTGTTTAAAAAACTCAAATCAACATGTTTCCAAAGCCAGGGAGCAGGGCAGAATCACCTGGCTTCTTTTGCTTGGGTCCCATCACCATCAGGACCAAAGCTGCGAGAAGAGGGCCTCCAGAAAGAAAGGACAAGGTCCATCCTTGGGCTCAAACACTTGCTGTTTTAGAATCTGAGCATTAAGGTTACCAGGTTCCCTAGTTTCTCTGAGCTTCTGTCTCCTCCACTCTGAGGCATTAATAAAAGCCATCGTGTAGAAAGTGAAGACTGAAGAACAGTATATAGTATATAAAGGCCCCCTAAGGCCCACCACTACCTTCACAACAGTGGCCACAGCCTGGAATGTTCCGGAAGCCTCTGGACCTAGGCCATTCCACAAGGCACCCGTGCTCCAGGCCTTGGTTCTTTGAGTTTACCATCCATCATTCTCACAATACAAACCTCCTCACTGAAAGGAGAAAAAAAAAAGCCCTAAGTAGGCTTTTTCCTTTTGTTTCTGAATTGGGGTAAAACGTACAGAACACAAAGCTTAACACAGAACCTCTCCATGTACAGCTCACGGCACTGCACACACACGCACCTCTGTGCACCACCTCCAAAATGCTTTTCGTCTCACATAAATGAACCTGTACTGCCTGGGTTCCTTGTTTCCTAAAAATCACACGATTTCTTTTTTTTTGCGGCACCAGGGATTGAACTCACAACCTCGCGCCTGTCAGACAGGTGCTTAAGTCACTGAGCCAAACTCCTGGCTCTAAAATCAGATGATTTCTAAAACCAGGCTGCTTCCTAAAAGAACCAAAGTTAAATTTTCCTGCGCATACTCTATTATTTTTTTCCAGCACTACTCTGGAATTTAAAGCCTCATTACCCCTTCATGCTCTCTAAATTCTTCCAACCAAATCTGAACCCTCAGATTCAGAGGTCGCACCATGACTTCCTCTCCTAACTCTCTTAGCTGCTTCTTACCCTCTGGGGTCTCTCAGGGTGCCAACCACCACCGGGGCCACAGCGACAGCTGACTCCACGTACTCCTCACATCCTGGAGATGTACTCAGGTGTTCAAACAGACCCAGGAACTCAGGACCTATAAGCTCTCAGGTCAGAACACCCCTTTCTACCACATGCTCCCACAAACCCCAGTCTCGTAAGTCTGGAGGTGGGGGTGGGTTATGGACGCGTCGCTCCGAGGTCCTGACTTCAAACTGCCAGTGCAGGGCAGACTCTCGATTAGTCAGAACAGGAAGGAAAGAGGGGCAGCTTCTCTGGTCACATTCCACTCGCTTTCTGTTAAGGACACTGCTTGAAGGATGAGCTCAAACAAAAGGCTTGTCAGAATGGCTTTCCCTTTGGAGATCGCTGCACCCGCCTGTTGAACCTCAGGATTGATAAAGATCCAGAATTTCAATACAAGAAGGCATAGAGACCAGGACCATTTTAGAGGTCACTCCAGCCCAGCACAGGGTGGCTGCTGGCCATGTGGCTGCTAGGAGGAAAGCATTAGCTCAGGGGAGCCAGAAAAAGTCAGTGAGTCCAAGCAAACACCAG
>RJWM01051401.1:0-10441 GCA_004363535.1 Dasyprocta punctata
TGTTCTATGGGCTGGAATATGGTCTATTTTAGAGAACGTCCAAGGTGCAGCTGAGAAGAATGCATATTCTAATGTTGGGTGAAATACTCTGTACACATCTAAGTCCATTTGTTCACAAGTTTACTTCAGTGTTCTTATTTCTTTGCTGAGTTTTTGTCTAGTTGATGTGTCTCTTTGTGATAATGGAGTGTTAAGATCTTCATTATAATTGTGTTATTGCTTGTATGATTTTTCATGTCTAATAATATTTGTTTTATAGAGCTGAGTGCTCCTGTATTTGGTGCATATATCTTTAAGATGGTTATCTCTTCCTTTTGAAGTTTTCCCCTAACAAGTATGTAGTGACCTTCTTTATCTCTTTTGATCATTCTTGGTTTAAAGTTCACCTTGTCTGCAAACAGAATAGCTACCCCTGCTTTTTTGTGGGTTCCTGTGACATGAAGTATTGTTATCCATCTTTCAACTTTCAGTCTATAAATTACCATTTGAAATACATGGGTTTCTTGTATATAGCGTATGGTTGGAGTTTGTTTCTTGATTCATTCTGCCAGTCTGTTTCTTTTGATTGGTGAGTTGAGGCCATTTACATTAATAGTTGTAACTGATATACTGACTTATTTATGCCGTGTTATCTTTCTGCTATTGGTTTTTTACTTTTCCCCTCTGTTTAATTGTTTACCCTGCTTTGGGGTGTCCTTATGTTGGTATTCTTGAAATTGTAGTCATTTGTATCTCTATCTAGAATATCTTTTAGTACTTTGTAGGGTTGCTTTAGTTTTCATGAAGTTCTTCAGTTGTTCTTTGTCATGGAAGCATCTTATTTCTCTATCAATTTTGAAAGTTAGTTTTGCAGGATACATCAATCTGGGTCAAAAGTTGTTTTCCTTGAGGACTTGAAATACTTTACTCCATGCTATTCTTGACTTGAGTGTTTGTGTTGAGAAGTCTGCTGTGATTCTGATGGACTTCCCATTATAGGTGATCTGTCTCTTTTCTCTGACAGTGTTTTTATGCTGTTCTGTTCTATTCTGTACTTATGCTAAATTTCTGAGATCCTGATTAATATATGTCTGGATGCAGATTTATTTTGGTTATGGCTAATTGGAGTTCTATATGCTTTGCTTATCTGTATGTCAGTTTCTTTTCCCATGTTTGAGAAATTTTCTGCTATTACCTCAGTAAGTAGTCTTTTTTATATCATTTGTGTTGACTCCTTTTTTGTTTAGCCTATCAATCTTTAATTGTTTTTCTTTGCATCATCTTGCAGCTGTTGAATTGTCACTTCCTCATTCCTTGTTATTTTTAAAAGATCTTTACTTTCCTGATCACCAGCAGTAATCTTGTCTTTAAGGCTTGAAAGTAGTCTTTACATTTGTTCAAGTAGTTCTGCCAGTTTTCAGTGGAATTTTTGATTTCCTGAATATCTCTTTGATTCTGTTTCATGAAGTCTAATTCTTTTTTAATTTTTTGAATTGTTATATTTTAAAGAGTAAAAGAAGCACAGGAAAATAAAAAAGCAATCGAACAAACAAAAAAAAGCCAGAAAATTGATAACAACATCAACATCAACAACAACAGCAAAAACAATAGTGAGACAGGATTTCAAAAAATATGATAGAAATTTAGCAATGGGTGTTACTGTGTATTTTTATCTTCAAAATGGTTGCTCAGGTTACCAGACATAGGCATGCAAA
This sequence comes from Dasyprocta punctata, assembly GCA_004363535.1. Taxonomy (NCBI): domain Eukaryota; kingdom Metazoa; phylum Chordata; class Mammalia; order Rodentia; family Dasyproctidae; genus Dasyprocta; species Dasyprocta punctata. The sequence continues at coordinate 1,695 of RJWM01051401.1, forward strand.
ATTGATCAAACCATATGATTTCCCTTTGAACACTTTCTTTCCCTTTCACTATATCTAGTGTAACTTTTAGATCTTATTTACTTTCAGTTACTTACACCAACATGATAATATGGTGTTTACACATATGAGTGTTTTATTTCACTTATGAGTATGGTCTCTAGTTGCAAGCATTTACCTGTAAAAGCCTCTAGTTGGTCCTTCTTTATAGCTGAGTAGTATTCCATTGTATAAAAATACCACATCTGTTTTATTCATTCCCCAGTTGATGGGCATTTGGGTTGCTTCTGAGATCTGGCTCTTACAAACTGTGCATCTACAAACATGGGTCGTATGATGTTTTCAGCTCTTCTGGGAAAATACTCAGCAAGGGCATATCTGGATTGAATGAGAACCCTAATCATAGGTTTTTGAGGAATCTCCACACTGATTTCCATACTGGTTTTCCAAGTCTGCACTGCCAGCAACAATATAGAAGGATTCTTTTCTCCTTACAGTTACTGGAGCATTTGTTATATGTTGATTTCTTGATGTAAACCTTTTGTTCTGGAATTAGATTATATGTCAGTGTTTAAATTTGCATTTCTCTACTGACAATGATGAACATTTTTTCATATATTTATTTGCATTTGAATTTCTCCATCTGAAAAGTGTATATTCATCCCAGATGGCCATTTTTGGATTGGGCCTTTTAATTCGGGGGTCTGATATTTTTCGATTCTTTATATGTCCTTTGTCAGTGACAGTTGGCAAAAATCTTTCCCAAATCCGTGTGTTTTCTCTTCACTCTCTTGGTGATTTCTTTAGCTGTGCAAAAACTTTTAAATAAGAAAAGATCCCAGTTGTTGATTCTTTTTTTTTATTTGGTACTGAGAATTGAACTGAGGACCTCAAGCTTGCCAAGCAGGTGCTTGTGCTGCTGAGCTAAACCCCCTGACCAAATTGTTGATTCTTTTATGTATTTCCATGTAGTTTGGTTTTTGTGCATGAACTCTCTGCCTACCTCTATGTCTTCAAGATTTCTACCTACTTTGTCTTGCAGTAAATTTTGTGTTTCTGTCTTGTTTAGATCTTTGATCCATTTTGACTTTAGTGCATGGTGGTAGGCATGGGTCTAGTTTAAGTCTTCAGCATGTGAGAGGCCAATTTTTTCAGGACCATTTATTAAAGAGGCTATCTTTCTTTCAGTACGCATGTTTGACTGCTTTGTCAAAGATGAGGGAGCTGAGTTAGTTTATCACTGGGTCTGTATCTTGTATTCTGTTCCACTGACACTCAGGTCTGTTTATTTGCCAGTACCATGTTGACTTTATTATAGCAGCTTTGTAGTATAATTTTAGGTAAGGGATTGTGATGTCTCATGCCTTGCCTTTGTTGTCCAGGATTGCCTTTGCTATTTTAGGTCTCTTCTGGTTCCCAGTGAATTTTAAGAATGTTTTCTCTGTATCTGTGAGGCATGCTAATGGTATTTTTACTGGGATTGCATTAAATCTGTATACTAGTTTTGGGAGTATGGTCAATTTCATGATGTTGGCTCTTCCTATTCATGAGCAAGGAATATCTTTCATTTTCAGATATCTTTTTCAGTTTTTTCAGAGTACTGTAATTTTCAATATATAAATCTTTCACTTCCTTTATTAGATTGATTGGATTGATTGCTAAGTATTTCTTTTCTTTTTTTTTTTTTTGATGTTATTGTGAAGGGTGTGGTTTCTCTAATTTCTCTCTCAGTGAGTTTATTATTTGTGTACAGGAATGCTGTTCACTTTTGAGTGTTGATTTTGTACCCAGCTATACTGCTGAATTTGTTTATTTAGTTTAGAAGTCTATTGATGGAGTTTTGGGGGCTTTGTATGTAGAGTCCCATGTCATCTGTGAATAATGATAATTTAACTTCTTTTCCTATCTTTATTCCTTTTATTTCTCTCTCTTGTCTGATTGCTGTGGCCAATGTTTCCAGAACTCTATTGAATAGGAGTGGCGATAGTGGACATTCTTGTCTTGTCCCTGATTTTGGTATGAGGTTGGCTATTGGTTTGTTATAAGTGACTTTTATCAGATTTTAGTAAAGACCATCTATTCCAATTTTCTCTAGCTTTTTTTATTAACATGATTTTGTTGTTGCTGTTGTTGTTGTTGTTTTTCTTTTTTTCTTTTTCCTTTTTTTTTTTTTTTTGCAGCACCGGGGATAGAACTCACAACCTCGCACCTGCCTGACAGGCACATAAGCCGCTGAGCCAAACTCCCAGCCCGTGTAGTTCAGGCCGGCCTTGCATTCATGTTGTAGCCCAAGCCAGCCTCGAACTCACAACGCTCCACCTACCTCAGTCTCCCGAGTGCTGGGATTAAAGGCATGTGCCACCATGCCCAGTTATTAATATGATTGAGTGTTGGATTTAATCAAAAGCTTTTTCTGCATCTATTGAGATGATCACATGATTTTTGTCTTTGGCCCTGTTTATATGGCATATTACATTTATTGATTTATGTATGTTGAATCATCCCTGCATTCCAGGAATGAATTCCACTTGGTCATGTTGTACAATCTTCTTGATGATTTGTTGCATTCTGTTTGCTAGTATCTTATTGAAAATTTTTGCATCTATGTTCATTAGGGAGATTGGCCCGAAGTTCTCTTTTTTGGTAGGCTATTTTTCTGGTTTTTTTATTAGGGTAATATTTGAATCCAGGAATGAGTTAAGAAGAATTGCTTCCTGTTCAATTTCATTAAAGAGTTTGAGGAGCATTGGCATTAAATCTTCTCTAAATTTCTTGTAGAATTCAGTTGTGACTCCATCAAGTTCTGGGCTTTTTGGTGGTAAATGTTTAATTATATTTTCAATTTCATTAGTTGATATTTGGTTATTCAGAAGTTTTATATCTTCTTGAATCAGCATTTATCATTCATATATTTCTAGGAGTCTGTTTATGTCTTCTGTGTTTTGATCCTATGTTTCATCTGTGACCCATTTGCTCTTTAGGAGAGTGTTATTTAATTTCCATGTATTTATGGACTTTTTGTGGTTTCTTTTGTCATTAATTTCCAATGTTATTGCACTATGGTCATATAATATGCATGGGATAATTTCAATTGCTTTGCATTTATTTAAGCATAATTTGTGGGCTAGTGTATGGTCTAATTTTAGGGAGTAACCCATGTGCAGGTGAGAAGAATGTATATTCTGATGTTGGGTGGAACACTCTGTATACATCTACTAAGTCCATTGCTCACAAGTTTGATTCAGTGCTCTTATTTCTTTGCTGAGTTTTTGCCTTGTTGATGTGTCTCTTCATGACAATGGGGTGTTAAGTTCCCCTGTTGTAATTGTATTATTGCTTCTTTGATTTTTCATGTCTGTTAATATCTGTCATACATAGTTGGGTGCTCCCATATTTGGTGCACATATATTTACGATTGTTATCTCTTCCTCTTCAAGTTTTTCTCTAATAAGTATGTAGCGACCTTTTTTATCTCTTTTGATCATTTTGGTTTGAAGTGCACATTTTCTGCCAACAGAATAGCTACCACTGCTTTTTTTCTGGATTCCTGTTGCATAGAGTATTGTTTTCCATCCCTTGACTTTCAGTCTGTGAATTTCCTTTTGAGTTAAATGTGTTTCATATGTATAGCATATTGTTGGATTTTGTTTCTTAATCCACACTGCCAGTCTGTTTCATTCGAGGCCATTTACATTGATGGTTATTACTAGTATGTATTCACTTATCTTTGTCATGCTGTCTTCCTGCTGTTGGTTCTCTACTTTTTCTCTGTTTATGTGCTTGCCCTGCTTGGTGGTTTCCTTCTGTTGTTGTTCTTGGAATTGTGACCATCTTTATCTTTTTCTAAAGTATGTTTCAGTACTCTTTGTAGTGCTGATTTGGTAGTTATATATTTCTTCAGTTGTTCCTTGTAATGAAAGTATTTTATTTCTCCATCGATTTTGAAAGATAGTTTTGCAAGATACATCGATCTGGGTTGGAAATTGTTTTCCTTTAGAACTTGTAGTACTTCACTCCAAGTTCTTCTTGACTTAATGGTTTGTGTTGAGAAATTTACCATAATTTTGATGGGCTTTCCTTCATAGGTGACCTGTTTCCTTTCCCTGACGATTTTATTATTCTGTTCTTGTGCTGAATTTCTGTGATCTTATTTATTGTATGTCTGAGTATAGATTTATTTTGGTTGTGACTAATTGAAGTGTTATATGCCTCACTTATCTGTATGCCACATTCTTTTCTCATGCTTGGAAATTTTTCTACTATTATTTCCATAAATAGTCTTTTTATGCTGTTTGCATTGACCCCTGCTTTTTTGTTGACTCCTCTCCTCTTTATATTGTTTTTCTTTGCATCATCTTGCAGCTATTGAATTGCTGTTTCTTGGTTCCTTGTTATTTTTAGAACTTTCCTTTCATGATCATTAGCTTTCATCCTGCCTTCAAGGTCTGAGAGTCTATCTTTAGCTTCATTCAGGTGATTTTGCTAGCTTTCAATGGACTTTTTCATTTCTTGAATATCTCTGAATCTGTTTCATACATTCTAATCCTTTTCTATATTGCTTGCAGTTTCCATCGTTTTCTTGTGTTCCTCTGTTTTTTAAATTTATGTCTTCCTTAGATACACTTAACATTACTTTCATAATGTTTTTCATATCTTTCTTTTTTACCTGAGAGATTATTTCTTACCTGATTTCCTCTATAATCTCATGGAGTTTTTTTTTTTTTAATTTCAATTGCTATCATTTCAGAATTTTCAGTTGTGAAATTTCCAATGACTTGCATGGCAATGTCTCTTGGGCTTATTCTTGGTGAACTTGTGGTCTGAGACTGCATTTTGCTCTATCATTTTGGTATTTTCCTAGGTTCCTCCAGACAAGCTGATTAAGTCAGAGGCACTTGCCACACTGACTGACTGTCTGGCAGTGTTAAGGGGTGGACCAGGCACTTGAGCTCCTCTGAACAGAGGCTACCAGGGTGATGGAAAAATGGTGTGTGGGGCTTCTGTCCTGTCACAGCTCCCTGAAGCTCCCTTTGAGGGTGGTGGGTCTCTGGGCTGAGTTTTCTGGACCGTACTTCTTCCTGGGGTACTCCACAGATGGTGCCCGGGTGTTGGGCTGAGTGGTGCTCAGTTCCTCTAAGACCTGTGAGGTTGGCCAGGGCACTCCCTGATGTCACTGGAGCTCATACTCATTTGGGGCAAGGTCTAATCTTCCAGGACCCATGCTACAAACCAAGGCACACCCCTAAAGTATGGTGCCAGGGCCTTGTGCTGTGCTGGGCAGAGCTCAGAACCTCTAGAACCTATGCAGCCAGCTGGGATGCACTCCCAAGGTGTGATGCTGGGAACTTGCACTGGGACAGTTGGAGCTCAGAATCTCCTTGACCCACAAGGCTGTCGGGGCACTCCCTCAATGGACAGCTCTGGAGCTTGCACTGGATTGGGTGTACCTCTGGGATTTGTGCAGCTGGCTAGGCACTCCCTGAAGGATTGTGCTGGGATGGTGGGCTGGGCGGAGCTCAGATCCTCTGGGACCCAGATGGCTGGCTGGTGTGCAACCCCAGAGTATGGTGCTGGGCTTGGGTGGAGCTTGGAGCCTCCTGAACCCATGCAACTGCCCCTAGCATTCCCCCTGATGGGTGGCTCCAGGGTTCTGCACCAAGCTTGCATTCTAATGCTTTGCTATGTCATTCATTCAAGGTTTTCATCATTTTGCAATGCTTCTCTATTTTTTAAACTATGTCTTCTTTTTGATATGCTCAGCCTTTCTTTCATTATGCTTATCATTTCTTGTTTTACCTGGGAGATTATTTCTGATATGATTTGCTTTACAGTTTCATGGAGTTGTATCTTTACTTCAGTTGCTATCATTTCAGAAATTTCAGGTGTGTGACTTACATTTTCTTCTATGTCCACATCTCCTGGACTTGTTTGGGAATGGCTGGAGGTTTGAGATTGCATTTTACTCTTTCATTTTGCCATTTTCCTGTATTCCCCTGAAGCAGCTGGATGCAAAGTTCCAGGTCCTTCTTGAATTGGTTTTGGCTGCCTGACCAAGAGCGGGTGTCCCTGGCTGGGTAGGGTTCACTGGGTGGGACTTTCCTTGGCCCCATGTGGAGCCCCAAGGCCTGTCATTGGGCAGGTCTTTCTTGGGTCCCTTTGGGGCACATGCTTCCTGGCTGGTTGGGGTTACTAGGTAGGCCTTTCCAGGGTGCCACATGGCATACCAAGGGTCACTAGCTGGATGGGGTTTGCTGGATGAGTCTCTCTTTCTGATTTCTTAATGTACAAATTAAGGTGGATTTTTATTAGATTCTATACTTTAACTTAGGAGATGACACTATCGATTGTTCCTGAACAGCCTTTGGCTTAAATACAGATTTTAATTTATATTTAACTTCATCATTTATTATTTCCATCATCTTGGTCTGTCATTTTATTATTTTGATTTCATTTCTAGATAATTAAAGTGGGTATAATTATAAAGTCTAACTAGAAAGACTGTATTAATGTGATTTTATAAACACTTATCCTTGTACTTGACGTAGATGATATAATCATTCATAAATAACCATTGTGTTTTTCTCTAAGATTGGGGAAAAAAGAAAGTTATTCCCTCTCACCACTTTTATTCAATGTAGAATTGAAAGTTTTAGGCAGAGCCCTTATTTAAGAAAAGGAAATAAAAGTCAACAAAATCAAGAAGGGGGATGTAAATTATGTGCTCTTAAATATAAAAAAGCCCCACAGATTCCAACAAAAAACCATTAGAACTAATAGATTAATTTGGTGAAGTGTCAGGATACAAAATTCACATTCAAAGATTAGTTGCATTTTTATACCCTAAAAACAAAATGCTCCAAAAATTAATAAAATATCATTTATAATAATAGTGTAAAGAATAAGCACAAGGGATGAAAATCTTTATCTTAAAAGGTGTAAAGTATTGATCAAAGAATTTCAAAAAGCTGTTAGCAAATTAAGATATCCTATTTTGCTGGACTAGAAAAAACTAACAATGTTAAATTGCTTGTTCTATTTAAGCAAACCCTGTCAAAATTCTTATATAGTTTTGCACAGAAAGAAAGACTCCTAAAATCCATATTGAACCACCAAAGATTCCAGATAACCACAGAATTTTTGAGAAAGGGTCGATTAGAGACATTATGCTTTTTGATTTCACACCATATTACAAAACTATAATAATCAAAACAGAATGGTATCAGTACAAAAATTGACACACATATGAACAGAGTAGAAAAGAGCAAGCTTATTAATGTGTTTTTGAACTAACATTTGACAAAATTGCCAAGAATACATGATGGGAAAGGACCATTTCATCAGTAGACCTTGGTGGGAAAATTTGACACCCACACAGAAAATAATACAATGCGATCCTTCCTTTTTATTACCATACACAAATAGTAACTAAAAATATGAGACTGTTGGATGATTCAATAGCAAAATCACAAATAATTCATGAAAATGAGCAGAACCTTAATACACATTTTTCTAAAGAAGACATGGAAATTAGCAACACATATACTAGAAAAAAGTACCAGTATCACTAATCGGAAAAATGGTGTTCAGATCCACAGTGAGCTATCATCACTCATCTGTTAGGATGGCTGTTATAAAAAGACAAGTACTAGTAAAAGAGTGGAAGAAGAGGATGCCCTGAGTACTGTTGGAGCCAGGTGGAAGGTCATTCACAGCAGATTCTGCACTTTCTCATACTAATGCTCTTCCAAGGGAGAGGTACTACACCAAGAACCATGAAAACAAAATTTCTCCTTTGGAGTTAGTCTTGTTTCTAACATTGAAAATGTAGGACTATGCCAGATACTCTTGTTCAATCATTTTGTCTCTTTGTTTTTAAGTGGCAAAAGCAAGAAACTCTTGGTGTGAGATTGCCCCTGGAGTCAGACAGCCTGAGTTTACCATTCACACCTTTTTAACTGTGTAGGAACTTGGTGGGTTAGCGCAAGTTCTTGTATTTTAATTCAATTTCTCCAACTGTAAACTGGAACAAAAGTAATGCATGATACAGAGCTTTATGTTGAGATTTAAATCTGAGGGTAGAAGCTCATGGCACAGTCTTTAGTATTTAGGAAGCTGAACAATGTTAGTTTTTTAAATAGCAATCATGATTATCAAATGTTTTCCTACCCTTTGCTTTCTCTCTGCAATAACACTTGCCTCTTTACGGAAACATACTGAGAAAACCCACTGGTATTTGAGGATCCTGTGTTTCTATGAACATTGTAGGCATGAATGATTGCAGTGGTACCAAACTCTGTGCAGATAGTGGAGCTCAGCATCTGTGTCTGACTCTGCTTTATTATTCTCGACCCAGTGGATCCAGCAGTAGTAGGATGCCTCTGTATCTATTGGTGGTGATGGTGGGATAGGGGACAGAATTGTGCTATAATTCAGAGGGCAGAATGTTAAGAGTAGAAGAGATAATCTAGATGGAAGCTCTTAGTTAATAGGTAAGAGACAACGAAGCCAGAGAAGCAACAGTGTGCCTGACCCAACTCCGGATTTGCCAGCGTCCCAAGGTCTTATCTCTCCTTGTTCCCCTTACCTGCACACTCTGTCTCTCCCCATTCCTTGGAACTTTTAGTTATGCCAACCCGAAAGGAGCAGAAGAGAGCTCCACTAACCAGGGGCCTCAGTTTGGTGAAAATAGATTATTTTGCCTCTTTAGTTGATTAAATGAGATAAATTTCAATATAGCATATTTACTTTCA
>RJWM01051402.1:0-10456 GCA_004363535.1 Dasyprocta punctata
CTGCCTTTATTTCATTCTTTTACTCTTTCCATGGGCTACAGTTCTCGTTTTAGATTCTTCTTGGGTCCAGAGGACCCATCTCCCTCTTTTTTCCTTCTCTCTGTTATTATATTAGTTTATATTCCAGCATTTTGATGGTATATTCAGGGAGCCTCCCTGTCACGGTGTCATCTGGGCGGCCATCTTGGAGGAAGTCCGATTCAGACATTTCAATAATCCAACAGGCCTCATCCTAGTCTTTCAAGTCAATAAGCACCAGGAGGTTCAAAAAAGTAAAAGCACTGGAGATCTGGCCAAACCGAAAGAAGGTCATCAAGGCACGACAGAGCCGAAGGTCATGAGTTTGGAGAGAGTTCCATATGTATCTGCCGCGGAGCCACCTCTGCCACCACTGCCGGGAAGACGTGGCAGTGGCCGCCGCTCCGTAAAGTGTAGTTTAGATTCAGCGTTTCCATTTTGATTTTCTGTCTGGATGATCTGTGTATTATTGTAAATGGGGTATTAAAAAATCTGTTACTATTACTGTAGCCTAGTTACCCAGATTAATTAATATTTACTTTATATATTTGGGTGCTCTGATGTTGGGTGGATTTATATTTACAACTCTTATGTCATCCTGATGGATATCTTTATCATTATATAACAACTATCTTCATCTCATTTTTACAGTTTTTTATTTAAATTCTGTTTTATTTGATATGGGTATAGCTACTCTTGCTCTCTTTTGATTTCTATTTGTATGGACTATTTGTTATATCCTTCCACTTTCAATCTATATGTTTCCTTAAAACTGAAATGAGGAGCACTCGGGAGGCTGAGGCAGGAGGATCGTTGTGAGTTCAAAACCAGCCTGGACTACCAAGTGAACTCAAGGCCAGCCTGAACTACATAACAAGACCTTGTCTCAAAAAAAAATCTGAAATGAGGTTCTTATAGGCAGTGTATAGTTGGGTCTGTTGATACACGTTTTTTCAGTACTAGGGATTGTACCAGGGGTGCTCTACCAGTGAGCTACATCCCAGTCCATTTAGTTCTTTAGTTTGGTACTGAGGGTTGAACTCAGGGCATTTGCACTGAGCTACATCCCCAACCCTTTTATATGTATTTTTATGTGTATGTTATTTTAATTTAAGACAGGGTTTCACTAAGATGCCCAAATGGGCCCTGAACTTGAAATCATCTTGCCTTAACCTTCTGAGTAACTGGTTTTTTGGTAATATCCAAACTGAGCGTGAGGTGATAGCTTTTTGTAGTTTTTCTCTAATTATTAATGCTGTTGAACATATTAGATATATTGTTGACAATGGTTTATTTATTTATTTATTTTGGTGGTGCTGTAGATTGAATCTAGGGTTTTGTGTGTGCTGTGCAAGCATTCTACCACTGATCTCAGTCCCTTGTTAACCATTGTATATCTTCTTTAGAGAAATGTCCATTTAAGTCCTTTGTCCATTTAAAAAAATCAAATTATTTTTGCCTTGTTGCAGAAATTTTTAGTATATTCTGGATATTAGTCTTTTCTTTTTTCTTTTTTCTTTTAAAGATAAAACCAAGGAAAATAAAACAGAATATAGCCAATCAAAATAAACAAATATAAGTGATACAGGACTTCAAAACCTTACAAAATCAACAATAGTTGCCATAATGCCTTTCGTTGTCTTCAAAATAGCTGTAGATACCTTCAGACATAGTAAAAATTGGACAGAACAGAATTAAATAGAAACAATGAAAACAAAACAATGGATGCAATAAAGGACTTCAAAATAAGCCAATAGTAAATCCAAATGGCTACCATAATATGTCTTGCTATCTTTCAAATAGCTGCTTATGCCATCAGATTTAACATAATCAAACAAAATCAAAGAGAATAAAACCCAACCCAACAAAACAGTGAAAATGATATGGTTTCCCGGTGGGGATTGTTTCCTGGTAAGGCCTTGTTCTCTCCCTCTGCAGCCCGCGAATGGCTATTAGTCTCTTCTTGATATGTGATATGCAGATTTTTTTCTTACCATGCTGCAGGTTGCTTTTCCACTCTATTGATTGGGTTTTCTTTGCACAGAAATTTTTAGGTTTGATGTAATCTTATTTGTCTGTTTTGGCGTTTTGTTCATTCTTATATTTTTGATGATTTTAAGCATCTTTTCATTAGCCTGTTGTCTGCATGTCTTCTTCAAAAAAATATTTATTGAAGTCCTTTGTCTCTTTCCTTTCCTTTCCTTTCCTTTTTCCTTTCCTTTCCTTTCCTTTCCTTTCCTTTCCTTTCCTTTCCTTTCCTTTCCTTTCCTTTCCTTTCCTTTTCTTTTCTTTTTTGAGACAGGTCTCACTCTGTAGTTCAGGCTGGCTTTGAACTCACTTTGTAGCCCAGGCTGGCTTCAAACACAGCAATTCACCTGCTTCAGCCTCCCAAGTGCTGGGATTACAGGTGTGTACCACCATGCCTCACTCCTTTTTCTTTTCTTTGATTTTTTTTTTTTTGGTTGCTAAATTTTTAGATGTACCCTGAATGTTAAACCTTTCCCAGACATGTACTTTTCAACTACATTCCTCCATTCTGTGCATTGCACTTTTACTCTGTTGAACATGTCCTTTGATGCAAAAACTTTTTCTATTTTCAGGTGTCTGATACGTCCTTTGTTTCTTTTCTTTCGTTCTCTGTGCTGCAGTGTCATATCCAAGAAGTTGTAGATAAATCCAATATTACTCCTTTTACACTCTTAAAAATTATTGAAAGGACTATTGATGTAGCTCGATGCTTGCCTGGCATGATGAGACCTTAGGTTCAATTTCAAGCATTGCCAGCTGGGCGTGGTGGTGCACGCCTTTAATCCCCGTACTCGGGAGGCTGAGGTAGGAGGAGCGTTGTGAGTTTGAGGCCAGCTTGGGCTACAATGCGAGCGCAAGATGGGCCTGAGCTACACAGTGTGACCCTGCCTCAAAATCCAGGGCTGGGAGTTTGGCTCAGTGACTTAAGTGCCTATCTGACAGGTGTGAGGTTGTGAGTTCAATCCCCGGTGCCACAAAAACAAAACAAAACAACAACAACAAAAAATTCAAGCATTGCAAAAAAAAAAAAAATCAAATAAAAATTATTGAGGAACCTCTAATAACTTTTATTTATATGATTACAGCTATAGATGTTTTCCATGTTAGAAACGTGCTGAACATTAGAAATATTTTAGAAATAGGTTATATTAAAATATAGAAAATATGAGAAATCAGATTTACAGATAGTAATAAATTCATTACATATTAACATACTTTTAATAAAGAAAAATGTTTTCTAGAACAAAATTTTAAGAGAGTAGTTTTATATTTTTACAAATCTCTTTAATGTCTGGTATAATAGAACACAGTTGGATTCTCCTATCTACTTCTGTACTGTTAGGCATGTCATTTTAATTGCAGTATATGGAGGAAATTCAGTTTCATACAGACTTATAGGTGGAAAAAGTAGTATTTGAATAGCCTTTCAGATCATTATGGATATTCACCTTTGATATATCACCAAAATTGGAAAAAACAGTAGTTTCCTTCCTTTTCTTTCTTTCTTTTTTTTTTTTTTTTTTCAATTTTCTTCCTATGAGACGGTCTTCCTGTGTTGTAAAACCTGGCCTTGAGTTCACTGTGCAGCTCAGGCTGGCCTTGTGGTGATCCTCCTGCCTCAGCCTCTTGAGTGCTGGGATTACAGGTGTGCATCACCATGCCTAGCAGACGGCAACTTCTGAAAGATTAGCTACAATGTGACATCTGAACCCATCCATATCAATGAAATTCTCATACTCTACTATATTAAAGTCCATGATCTATCTTACAATTTTGTTTTTTGTTTTTGAGATAGGGTCTCACTTTGTAGTTGAAGGTGGCTGTGAACTTACTATGTAGCCCAGGCTGGCTTTGGACTCACAGGGATCCTCCTGCCTCAATCTTCAGAGTAATGAAATTACAGGCGTGGGCCACCACATCCAGCTTTTATCACACACTTTTTTTTTTTTTTTTGAGACAAGGTCTCACTATGTAGTGCAGGCTCGGTGAGCTCATGTAGCCTAGGCTGGGCTTGAATTCCTGGCAATCTTCAGCCTCCCAAGTGCTGGGATTACAGGTATTTGCTGCCTCGCCTGGCATATCATACACTCTGAATGAGCCTTTTTATTCATGTTTGATTTTACATCATGCACTGGTCATTTCAATAATACTGTTCATTAAGTTACACAGCTCTCCTGAATATAGGCGCCTTTTAGTCTATAATATCAAAAACTCACATTTGTTAGCCAAGTGTGGTACATGCCTGTAATTCCAGCACTCTGGGAGGCTGAGGCAGGAGGAGTGAAAGTTTAAGCCCAGCCTGGGACATTTAGTGACTTAGCAAGACCCTATTCCAAAGTAAAAAATTTGTTTGTTTTTTCAAAGTACAAAATTCTAAAAAGGCTTATGGTGTAACTTGCTGTAAAGACCTTGGGTTCAATCTCCAGTTCAGGGGATTAGGAGGAGAAGAGGGGAGGAGGAAGGTTGGGGGAGAAGAAAGAAAGAAAAAAGGGCTGGATGTGGTGGTGCACGCCTGTAATCCCAGCACTCCCAGCACTTGGGAGGCTAAGGCAGGAAGATTGCTGCAAGTTCAAGACCAGCCTGGGCTACACAGTGAGTTGGAGTCCAGCCTAAATTACATGTCAAGACCCTGTCTCAACCACCACCCCCAAAGAAAGAAAAACTCGTAATTGTCAATATCACCACTGATTTCATCAGAAGTGTTTAGGTATTGGAAAGTCTTTAGGTAGCCACTGGTGTGGATGGAAGTTTTCCAAAATTCTAAATCTTCGTTTGGACTGGTTTTGCTATTTGACAACAAATAATTGTTTTCCTCGAAGTGTCACTCATTTTCCTGAAAATGTCTGTCAAAAACCCAATTCGATGTTGGGTGTGGTGGCGCATGCTTGTAATCTCAGCACTCCGGAGGGTGAGGCAGGAGGATCGCTTCTAGTTGGAGGCCAGCCTTGGCTAGTGAGGTTAGACAGTGAGTTTAAGGCCAGTTGAACTACAAGCAAGATCCTGTCTCCAAAAACCAAAAATAAATAAATAAATAAATAAACTCAATTCAGAATAATCGTAGTCTCTCAGTCCTTTCTACAAAAATGATGTTCCACAAAGAAGCAGGTGGTTCAGCTTGCAACAAAAATCACACGAGTGCTTACAGTACTTCAGTATTTGGAAGAGTTTTATGAGTAGACCTTTAACAAAAGATATAATTTAGGGTCAATATTAATAAAATTTGTATCTATCATGGATAGTCTTACATGAAGCTGGATTTTTGTTAAGCTGCTAAGTATACAGGGGTGAAGAAAATGATTTGGTGTCACTTTGTTGTTGTGGATTAAGGTCCCAGAAGTTTCACCCACTGTTGTTTTTGTAATATCTGTGCAAATGTCCACAAAGTAAATAGATAAAAAAAATCTTTTGATTTTATTAAGAAAATGGTCTTGATCCCCTGGACCTCTGAGGAGGGGTCTGGGTGCTCCAGGGCCCAGGGATTGTAGTTGGAGAGCTCTGGTCTGTGTGACCATGGCCTCCGCAGCATGTAGCCCCCAACGCTCAGTCAGTCTCCCTGGACCTCAGCTTTCTCCACTGTTGGGGGCACTGGCTGGGCTCTAAGTTCCTCCATGCTGTTGGGTGGACCCTGTTTTCTAGTCCCTGAAGCTGTTTCTCCCTTAGCAGCTGTGATGCTACCCTTGACTTCTTTTTTCCCTCCCTGTCTCCAGCTTGCTTTTCTCTGTGTATCTCCCCCTAAGCTCCCTTCATTCAGGTTGGCATCCTCCTTGTTTTACCTCCTCTTTCTCTCCCTAGATGATTTGATCCCCTCTCTGATCTTTAATTACCACCTGCAGGGTGATAGCTCCCAAATCCCTTTGAACAAGATGCTTATCCCTAATTCCAGTTCCATGTTTTTACCGAGGGCCTTTCCACTTGTGTGTCCTACAGGCACGTCAAAGCCAGCATGTCTAGGCTGACTGTACCATCTCGCCCGACACACTGCCTCCTCTTCTAGAACAGCCAGTCTGATTAACTCCCCCCGCAACTCCGCTGCTTAAGCTAGAAGCCCAGGAGCCCTCCTCCCTTATCTAGCACCATCACTGAATCACCTAGGACAATTAATTCTGCCTCCTAAATATCTCCCCAATCTTTCCAGCTCTGCCACCACCACCTTCAGTTCGGCCTTCTTCACTTTTCGCTTAAACTATTGTAAGAATCTTCTCGGTCCTCCTGTCACCTATTTTCATCATAGACTCTACAGCTCAGGTTGGAAACCATATGAGTTATCTTCTCACACTTTTGCTTTTCATCAAATAAATCCATCCTGAGTACTTATGTCAGGCACGGTGAAGACACAGCATAAAACCCAGTAGAATTGTTCCTGACCACCAACACTCAGTGGATGGAGGAAGAAGAACAGTACAGGGCACAGGTCACAAAGACTTGGTGTAATGAGGAAAGGTGGCCAGGTGTTCTGGGAATTCCCAGTATCAGCCGAGGGCTGGCTGTGGGGTGGTCAGGGAAGAAAGCGACTACTCACGGCTCACCGGGTGGGAGCTGGTTAGGAGGCGGGAGTGTGGCAGTGAAATGCTTTCCTGGTGAACTCGATCATGTCACTTCCCTGCTAAATAGCCCTCCTCTAAATTTCAAAACGGCCTGCAGGATAAAGTCCAAATTCCTTACTGTGGGGCAGAAACTGCAGCCTCATCTCAACACTCCCCTGCATTCACTGTAATCAGCCTGAGCTGCTTTCAGTTTCCCCAGACTCCACTTTCTCAGTGTCAGACCTTTGTACCGTGGTTCCTGGTGCCTGCCACCCTTTCCACTCAACACCCCCGGCTCTGAATCACCAGTGTCAGATGCTCAGGGGACCTTGCCTGACCTCTCCCACGCAGACTTTGTGGCTCCAACTCATGAGTTCCCCACCTGTACACACACCTGGACTCCTAGGTGCTTATCACATCACTGTGGTCTGTCCACACGTGTGTCTCTTGCCCCTGACCACCAGCTCCTGCTTTGTTCCCACACCCTCGGCACATGAGCACACTGGATGTCCCCAGGCTATGTCTTCCATGTCCTAATGGACAAGGCTAGATTATTACCATCACCCCATCTTTTTGCTTCTTTCATCTCTGCAATCCCCCTTTGCTTCTGCCACACCTTACAGAGTTATCAGTTCTGCTGGACATTGCCACACCCATTGGGTGCTTCGCACTGGCCCTCCTGCCGGCCTCAAACAGGAGCAGGGCAGTGGGGCTGCTGGTCCCAGCTGTCCTGAGAGCTACGGAGCTCAGCTCCACAGATGTATCTAATTCACAAATACCATTCTCGCTCGGTCGGCTCCTTTCCACCAAGCAAAGCTTTGTCTCTGGGTCAGCTCATTGTGCTGGTTTCTCTCTTCCCAGCCAGCCTCTTACCTGCTCACCGAAGAGGCTTCCCAAGGACTGCCCACCCGTGTGCTCGACCCCTGCAGCATGCACCGCCCTTCACCAGCAGGCTGGAGGTGAAGGATGCATGGGTATTTATTTACAACCCTAAACTAGGACTAGAGGTGTAGCTCAGTGGGGAGGGTGCTCATTTAGTATGTGAGGCTCTGGCTTCAATTCCCAGCACAATAAAAACAAAATCAAGTCAACAAAATAATAAATTATATAGGCAATGCTGAATACAGCTTAGTTGTTAAAAAAAAAAAATAAACCTCAGTTTAGGTATATACCACATAAAGTTAATGTCCCTCTTTCTACGCCCTCCTCAATCCAAAAGCCTACCCTGCAGGTAGGCACTATTAATTATTTAGTGGAAATGTTCAGACTTTTGTTTTTCAGTACTGGGGATTGAACCCAGGGTGTTTGCACCCAGTTACATCCCTAGTCCTTTAAAAAATTTCTTATTTTGATGTAGGGTCTTGCTAAGTTGCTAAATTGCCCAGGTGGGCTTGAATGTTTGCCTCAGCCTCCCAGAGTGCTGGGGTTGTATGAGTGTGTCAGCACACCCAGCAATGTTCAAGCTTTTTGCTTTGCACTTATACACCTGTGTAACTATGATATTATTTGAGGAATTGATCTTTTTTCTTCCCTGAATTTTCCCTTTTCCTGGAAAAATTCATAGAGCTCATTACCTCCTGACCTGTTTCCTGGGTTAGAAGCCTGGACCAACCTTCAAACTTCACTGGTTTTTGTGTATGAAAATGTATGCATTTAAGGCTGTTTTAAGACTTACTGAGTACACCTTTAATCCCAGCACTCGGGAGGCTGAGGTAGGAGGAGCGTTGTGAGTTCGAGGCCAGCTTGGGCTACAACGTGAGTGCAAGGCTGGCCCGAGCTACACAGTGCGACCCTGCCTCAAAAAAACCAGGGCCAGGAGTTTGGCTCAGTGACTTAAGTGCCTGTCTGACAGGTGCGAGGTTGTGAGTTCAATCCCCAGTGCAGCAAAAAAAAAAAAAAAAAAGACTTACTGAGTAGCCCATCAAAGGACAGGGGTCCTCTGGCAGAGACTAAATGGCGTGACCTAAGCCATATGAAAGAAAGACTTTCTCTGGAGTGGAAAGACCTCCATCCCTTTTCAGCCTCTGCGTCTGGCTGGGGGCTGGAGGTACAGAGGGAAAACGTTCCAGCCTAACTTCTAACAGTCTGCTTGGGCAGGCAGGGGTCAGGTCTCAGAGGGGTGGCTGCGTGGTGGAGCCAGATCACAAGGGCACTGGCAGCAGGGCCTGTGGCTCCTGGCTGCCCAGCAGAGGCATAGAGCAGCAGACCCAGTGTAGCCTAACATACAGACACCTGTGCCTGGCTCTCCCCGGGGCTTTGGAGAACAAAGCTATATCAAAAGCAAGTTTCCTGTTGTCACGATAGAAGCTCACCATAAACACTGAGTTGAATGATAGAGGTTAACATGCTTTCTTGCACACCTAAATTTGTAAACTGAGATTCATTTTTATGACTTGTACTATTCATATTCTGCCACTTTAAAAAATAATGCATTTTGAAAAACTGGAGTGATTGAGAATGAGGAACATTTATCTAATTCTTTTCAAAAAGCTTTTTAAAAATATATATTCATAGTCAGAAGGAAATTCACATAGTACCAAAAGAGAAAGTCGAAGTTCTATAGTCCTCTACTCTTCCACTCTAAATGTAACTGTTGTTAACAGCTTTTTGAGAGTACCTCTAGAAATTTTCTATGTAAATAAAGTCATATCTATTTATATATAACTTTTTTTTTTTGGTACCAGGGATCAAACTCACAACCCCATGCCTGCCAGGCAGGCACTTACGCCTCTGAGCTAAATCCCTGGCCCTATTTTCTGAGACAGGGTCTCACTATGCAGTTCAGGTTGGACTTGAACTCACTTTGTAGCCCAGGCTGGTCTTGAGCTCACAATGATCCTCTTGCCTCAGCCTCCCAAGTGCTGGGATTAAAAGTGTGTGCCATCACGCCTGGCTTATATATAACTTTTTATATGCCAATAAGTTCTATGCATACTTTTCGGCATGTATATACATTCCATTATATAATAAGAAAGATTTCTACTATACGATAGAAGTATACTATTTATTGTCTTCTTTTTTTGAGACAAGGTCTCACTATATACTTTAGGCTGCACTCGCAGTCACAGCGATCCTCCTGTCTCAGTCTCTTGAGTGTGGGATTATAGTATGTACAACCACACTACATATCCGCACCAGACCGGCACAGAGTTGGGTGGTTCCAAGTGTTTGGCCTGGAGTTTTCATAGCTGTGGCTTTTTAAAGTGTGTTATCAGCGATTCTCAAACGGGAACAGTTTCCCCCTACCTTAAGGAGAAAACATTTGGCAATAATAGGTGATGTCATTGTTTGTCACAGCTGGGAGGAGGGTGTCACACACACACTCACACTTCATGGGTACTGAGAGACCAGGGATGCTGTTAAATATCCTACAATATACAGGAGTTCTTCAGTCTAAAGTGTTAATAAAGCGAGGCGTGGTGACACACACCTGTCATCCCACCACTTGGGAGGCTGAGGCAGGAGGATCGCTGTGAGTTTGAGGCCAGCCTGGGCCTCCTAGTGAGTTCAAGGTTAGTCTCACTTGCATAGGAGACCCTGTCTCGAAAACGAAACAAAACAACAAAAACAAAAACAACAACAAAACTGTTAACGGAGACCAGGAACACTGAAGGGCAAACAGGGCACACAGTGGCCAGCGCAGGGTTGTTTAAGAGAAGCCTCAGGCTGTGTGGCTCTCTGGTGTGAAGAGAAGTGGCTTGAAGCTATATTACAAAAAGTTTTTTTTTTTGTAACTGAGTGGACACTAATTTCGCTCTTAAAAAACAGGAGGATGGCTGGTGAAGTTTGGAGGTGGGCAGGTAGTGGGACAGAGATTCTTCACATGCAGTTATACACTATTGAGAAATTAAGGATGTGGAAAACACTCCAAAATTTACTAGATATAG
>RJWM01051403.1:0-10445 GCA_004363535.1 Dasyprocta punctata
TGTGTTAGTCACTACATGGATGCATCACACTTTCTGGGCTTCCCTTTCTTTAGGTTGCCTGGTGGAGAGGAACTTCAGTGTCCACGATGTGATCCTTCACACATGTTACATCCATGCTGGTACCTTTTACACACATGTATGCCCGTGGAGGCATACAGGTACTTTTCCTTATTGTGGACAATGGCAAATCCAGTCCTGAGTTGGTGGCGACCTCAGGGTGAAATGAATACTGTGGACCTAGCTGCACAGAGACGAGAGACTTGGACATGCTCTGTTGGTGGAGTGTGGTAAACTTAGCGTGACGTGTTCCATTCAGTTCCTAGGCACTACCCGCACTGCCACCTACAGAGTCTGTAAGCGTAAAAACTCTTGGGACAAAGAAGCTGATTTTGAAGCAATTTTTCACACAAAAGTAAAGAATAGAGCTGAGTAGTAGCTCAGACCTGTAATCTCAGCACTCTGGGAGGTCAAAGCAGGAGTATTGCAATCCTGAGCCCCGTCTGGGCAACTTTGGGATTCAGTGAGATCTTATTGGTAAATTAAAAAATTAGAAAGGGCTGGAGATATAGCTCAGGGTGTAGGCCCTGGCTTCAATCTTAAGCACTATTAAAAAAAAAAAAAGAATGAGAACTGACTTTTTTACTGGAACTGATATGCAGTTGTGAAAAACCCTCCAATGTGTGCTTGTGCTTTGGGCTGATTAGGGCAGAGATGACCTGCCCTGGTTGTGCAAGCTGGGAGCAGATTGGCAGCCCTGCTGGAGGTTATCATGATGGCATAAAAAGGGTCAGGCAGGCCACTGGGGGTCGGAGGGGGGATCCTCATTAGGTAGCGCCTCAGTGATATGGAAAATGCACCCAGTCAGCTGGTGATCAGGAGAGGGACACACCTGGGAAGAAGGGTCAGGATGGCAGCTGGCTTCTTCAAACATCCTGCAGTGCAATGCAAAAGAGAGATAAGGACAGTGAAATACAAAGGAACCTGTATTTGTAGAATCCAGGTATAAATATTAAATACATTGGAGCAGGTATATAACTCAGTGGCATAACTGCCTGCCTGGTAAGTGCAAGATCATGAGTTCAATTCCAGTACCAAAAGAAAAAAATATTTTTTGGAATATATTTCCATTCATGGCTGGAGGTAAGAATTGCAAAATTATTTCTGGTAATACACATAATTTAAGGTACTGTGAGGTATCCCCTCTAGGGCAAACATTTAACAAAGGCCCCCAAATTGCAATAATCGAGGCAAAATATTTTATGTAAAATTTGGAATTTGGGGACGAGAGACTAGCTGAGTGGTTGAGCATTTTTATAACATAATCAAGTCCTTGGTTTCAAACTCCAACCCTGAAAAAAAACAGAAATCAAATTGGAAAATGAAAATTTAAAAAATTTCATGGTAGACACAATTCCAAATTAAGAAATGCTTTGCCAAGCCATATTAGAGCTTGAGGCCAAAGGAAAAATTGACCAACAATAATCTAGTCTTTATTTGCCAATTTCGCTAAATTAATCTCTAGATTTCTAGTTAGGAATAAATGTTCCAGAAATGACTAAATAATGTTTTGTTAATCCAGGCAATGAAATGTTACACAAAATGTTACACTGTTGTTAAAAGGATATTTAAAAATGAAATAACCTCAATTATGCATCTCGTATTGTCTCTTTATCTCTGTCTCCCTGTCTCTCTCCCTGCCTTTCTTTCTGTCTCTGTTTCTGTTTCTGTACATACACACATGGCACACAGGAAAAGAAAGACAAGTGCAATCATTAGCATTGATTAAATTTGAGGCATGCCATTTAGTATTTCTCTCTCAGCTTCTACTTTGTAATGCTTTGTTGCACGATTAAATTTAAAAATTGAAAATAATACAATTTCGTGTCTGTAGGAGGGTATATTTTGTCAACTGGCTTATCTCACTAAATAATTTGTCTTTGAAATTGTGTATGTAATGCACCTTTAGGGAGTTCATTACCCAGTAAGATTATTCCTCATTTATAACCATCAGAAGTTATATTGTTAGAACAGTACTTGGGTTGGTGTCTACAAGAGTCAAATAAAGAAATTTAACTGCTAACTGATATGTGAAAGTTACCTTTAATGGTGTTAAATATTCCCAACTTGTTCAGAATGATTATTCTTTATTAATAATCTCATCAACAAATAATATGTGTGTGGTTTCCCATATAGATTGCTAATGTTTGATATTTTTTAAACATGTTACTTTCATCCCTACAATACTCACCTAAATCCTTCTGTTGTCAATTCCTTGATTATTAATAAAATTAAAGATGTTTACATGTATTTTTGACCATACATAAATTTATTTCCTTATAAAAGGCCAGCTTTTATTATTTGCTCCTTTGTCTACTTAAGTATTTGTACTAAAAAAATATCATAGAGAAGTTCTCTACATCCTGGGTAGTGATTCTTTTAGGCTATGTGGGTTTTGAGGATGATTTTGCAGCCTGGGTTTTCATACTTTTTGTCATACAGTTTTACACATTTAATATGATCAAATTTATCAGTCTTTGTCATTGTGTTTTATATTCTGTGTCCTAATAATTTTACTTTTCCCCGGGGTTGAAAGAATATTCAGTTTTAATTTAATGTTTTTTTATATGAAGAAAATTGTTATTTTCAATTTTCCTTTTTTCTTAAGCCTTAATTTTGTATATTCTAAAAATTAACAAACCTATCCAAATATACTTCTGACCAAACAAACCTATAGCAGATAAATAATTCAGATTTATTTCCATGTTGTTTTAGTTATTCCTAAGAAAAAAACACAGAAGGATCAGAAGGCCACGATGTGTCCCTGTGGATACGGACGCATATGCGCAGTTGCTCCACACTCTTCTATCGGTCCAGATTTTCTTTCACACTTATTTATATTATGCACCTAAAATTTAACTTTCCCCATAATACTGTGAAATCAAGATTTAAATGGAACATTTTTTTATATTGATAGCCAGATTTCCTGATTTTAATCTTTATTCTCAAGTTTTCAAATAGAAATTCTTTTCTTGGTTTGCTATGTAAAATATTAATGCTAATAAAAGGGTGAATCATTGTTTATTAAAACAACTCTGAACTATGTAAAACATTCTCCTAAATTGTACTGTTTCACGGATATTTTGGATAGTTGCTCATGTTTATCTGACTTACTATGTTCAACTTTTGTTATTTTTATAACAGTTCTTTAAAAAATCATGAGTAAGTGCTGAATTTTATCAAATGATTTATTACAAGGTATTGGAATGATTATTTTATCCTTTTGTTTATTACTTGAACTATAAGATAGTGTTTTGTTTTATATTCTGAAATATATTATGTACTCTAAAGGGGATGTATTATAAAATTATTTCTTGAAGATTAATGACTATATGAAGGCTTATGTCTTTAATAATCATTATAAAAAATGAAACATTGAATTATGTAAAGTCTTTGTTACTTCTACTCCTAGGACCAAGATCATATTTATTTTAACATTCCCTGAAATATCTTTATATTTGATCACATATGGACTTACCCTAAATAATCCTGGTTTACATTTCTAAAAATGAAAACATTTTAAAAATTATGTCTTCACTTTACCTTTTATGCTAAAATTAGGGTTGATATAGTTCACCTATGGTCAGATATACAATGGAAATTCATTTGATTTTTTAAAACTATTTTAATATGTATTATTGTACGATTATTTTTAGCACGCACCTACAGATTCTAGTTCCATTTGTCTCCATGCTTTTTAGGAAAAAAACTGCAAACAATTTTGAAATGAACGAGACTTCATCTATCTTCTCATGGAATATTTTAAGGATTTTTGCAAAAGTACAAATCACGAGAGTCTTAGATGCACTCATTTCTAAATTAAGAATTTAATGCTGAACCATTTTCTAAAATAAAATCTCGATACTTTTCCAGAAACAACCTCTGTGAGTTCCTGACTCCTTTTCCCTTGTGGGACTCGACCCTGTTCATGGTTTTCGTGGGTGTCAGTGTGGCATTCGGGGCGGTGTCTGGCACTGTCTTCACTTAGTCCTCCCTAATCCTTCGCAGTGATGGAGGAAGGAATGCTCCAGCCCTCACGGGATCCCTGCTTCTTCCATGAAGTGTCTTTTCCTTTTCTCCTGGTTCCCTGAGCTCTCCATAATTCTCTTTAGACGAGGCTGATACTTTATTTAGTTGAATTTTAAAACATTTTAAATATGAATCTTTTTCTACTTAAATGTCAGAAATATCTTCCCTTAATTTTTGGTCTCTTTTCCCAGTTTTCATCAGTTTCTTGTTTACTGTCTATGTCTCCTACTAGGACGTGACATGGTGAAGTCCAGATTTAGTCTCTTTTTGTACCTTTAGTCTCCATTTCCTCACTCCCAGTCAGTGTGGTTTTGTTCTAATCAACTTGAAACAGTCTAATTTTAGATGTCCTAGACTTTAGATATGAAAGATTTAGTCACAAATTAGTATGTATTTATCTTTAGTAGGACTTACTGGGCTTCTGAAATCTGAAAATATAATTAAATTTCTCTCTCTTTCTCTGTCTCTGTCTCTCTCACTGGTTATTATCTTTTTGACTATTATCTGCCCATCCTAAGTTTGCTTTTTCTCAGAACATCACCGAAGAATAGAGAATAACTCTCTTATTCTATGTTTATCTTTCTAACAACCATGATTTTCCATCTGTTGTTCTCTCAGAAGCATTTTGGGTAATTCACTGATTCTCTATAAATGTATGTCTAATCTGTAGAGTTTTTGGTCTTATTTTTATATGGGGCCATATATTTCAAAATATCCGTTTTATTATTTTTTAGTTTGCATGATAGTTCTGAGTAGATTTCTGTCTTCACTGTTACTCATCATCACAGTAAAGGGAAGTCATAATATCCCCATCGACCCTGTGTAAAGCTTCAGTGTCAAACCATTTCCAGGCTTGAGGTCTGTGCAGGCGTGATTGCATCCCGGTCTGTCCTGCTGAATCTCTGTTCAGGGGGTTTCTTCCACTCTTGGGTCATATTGTTGTACCCTTTGGACTTTACTTGTGGGAATATGTTTATACCTGTTTTGTAAAGGTTCTTTTTCTGCTTGCCTAATGCCTGGGATTAATGCCGATTTGGGAATATTTTTACTTATATTTTTGGCTTGAAGTTTTATATGGCAAAGCATCAAAGATTTTTGAGGTTGGCATAGCGAAGGGAAAGCTCACTCCTAGAGAGTTTGGGAGATACAGTTTTCTCTCTCCAATGCGGGTGAGGAAGTGAATTTCCACGTAAGTCCTTGTGCAGGAGCCCACTCTGCCACCGTTGCACAGCCCGACTGACCCTGGCTGACCATGAACCTGTCATCTGCCTGCCCGGTGCCCCCTACTTCTGTGCCCTGGACAGCAGGGTGACCTCATCTGGCTGCAGGTCACCCTGCTCAGCTCCTCAGAACTCCCTGACATCCTAATTTCAAGATCTTCCTGAGTTCCTTGACCTCCTCAGAATATTCCTCAAGCTTCCACTTGTCTGAACACTGTTGAAATTTGCTGTAGTAACCGTTTCAGATGTTTTGTGCTGCGTGGAGGTCCTGGGTCTCTACTTTGTCATAGGAGCAACCAGTTAGAAGCTTTCTATAGGGACGTCACTTTCCTTTGCAGGGTGTGGATAGGTTTTGATGAATTTTCCTTGCTCACTCTTTCCATCCTCCCTTCCTGCCTGAATTAGTATCTCCCCTTTAATAGTTTGTCAAGTTTTGCAATATTTAATAAAAATTTCTTCCTACCTACATTTGTGTTTATTGTATAATTAAAGTATCACCAAAATATTCTCACAAAATTGCCTGCATGTTTAAGCAAATGTCTTGAATCTTTCTGGAAAAATTTGCACAATGGAAACTTCTTTAAAGTTTTATTAATTCATGGAAAACTATGTAGATCAAATTTTTTGAGTGAGCAGGTTTTTATCAACCTGATCTACTTATGTAATGATGTTTAATGTGTGCATGTTTCCATTTTTCCCCCTCCTTGGACTTAGGTTTGGAACATTTATATTTCAGAAATTTACAAAGTTTTAGTGATATAAGATTTTTAAGTAACATTACCTTAAGAGCTGTAGAAACCTAATTTCTCTCAAGTCCTGGCCTCTTTAACTTTACTATGAGTTATTTATGCTTTTGCCTCTTTCAATTCATATTGCTACACATTGGTTTACTTAACGCATTTTTGAACAGCACCAGTATTTGAATTTCCTGGAAATTCTCTCTCCCTCTCTCTCTCTCTCCCTCCCTCTCTCTCCCTCCCTCTCTCCTTTTCTCCCTTTCTCCTTTCTTCTCTTTCTCATTTAGCAATATCTGTGCTTTATTTTTAATTCATTTTTGTTCTTTTCTGTTTTTATTTTAAACTTTTTAAGATCAGCTTGCTGCTTATTCGTTAGTAGTATTGAGACCTAAAATATATATTAAAACTATAAATTTCCCTTAAGTGACTCAAGAGCTTCATCTTATAAGTTTGCCTTTATCAGCACTGTGTGTGTGTGTGCGCGCGTGTGTTCTGTTCTGTGTGTTTACAGGCAGCTATGCAGTGTTTAGGGAAGAATCACAACTCAGATCAGAGGTTTTCTGTAAAGGAGGACATGCTGATGGTCAGGATCAAGACACAGGAGATATTTTCACTCACATGC
Organism: Dasyprocta punctata; assembly: GCA_004363535.1. Lineage (NCBI taxonomy): Eukaryota > Metazoa > Chordata > Mammalia > Rodentia > Dasyproctidae > Dasyprocta > Dasyprocta punctata. The sequence continues at coordinate 6,666 of RJWM01051403.1, forward strand.
ACGGAAGTAGAAACATTCTTCCCCCTTTGGACTGTTGTGCACCTAGGTATGTGTCATGTTCTCATTAATAAATAGAGAAGGAGTAAGTGGAGGAGTGGAAAGAAAAAGAGTAAGAAAAGACACCAGTAGGAGGAGTGGAAAAGAACTCTAGAATTCTTTGATCTAAATTCTTAGGAAGATTTCTGGGATGGCAAATTATGCATTGTCTATGCTTGTGTCCCAACCTGCTTCATAACATGAGATCAGTAGAGCAAAGATGACTAGAGCTAATATATTGCAATCCAATATATATATTTATGTGTATGCATGTATATGTTTGTGCCCACACAAATGTGTGTGTGTGTGTGTGTGTGTGTGTGTGTGTGTGTATTGACAGCACTCAAGTGTTTCTTCCTGAGAATCTCATCAGGCAGGTGATTCAGGAGGTTTTAACGTTGCAAAGCAAAAAGTTCAGGTAGATAAAATTTGCATGTAAGGTCTGTGAGGGTCTGGGATTACCTAGGAAACTGGAATCAGGAATGTATCACTAAATGGTACTTTCTAATTCTTCTGGGTGTTAAGTTAAATTTTTCTTGACAGTGACATTTCACTATATAGTGCTATTTATTATAATGCTATTGATAAGAATTATGAATCAAGGCAAAGTAAGAATGTTAAATTCTCTCTTTGGCTACAGTGGAACCAAGGAGGCTTTGTCCAAGTGGACACAGTGCTGATAAGAGGTAATGAAAAAGACAGAGACACCCAACAAGACAGAGGAGTAGATCCTGAGCCATAGTTTAGCAAACTCAAGAGTTGCTTTTGGAGGATGCCGATAGCATATTGATAAAGATTCACTGAATTCCTTTCTAGCTGAGCAGGGCTCCAGAGATGCAGGCCTCTTTCCATGTGTTTTCCAAACAATTCTGAGTGCAGCGCAAACACCATTAGGGGCTGCATACACAAGTATCCTCTGGTATTTTATTTTTTCCCTCATTCATTCAGTCAGTCAGTTGATCAATAAATATGTATGAGGCCACCACAAAGTGCATTACTTGATTGAGGTTCTGAGATTTTTCAAAGGATTTTAAAATACTGTTCTAGTCCTCAAGAATATTAAAATCCAAGAAAAATAAAGGAGTTATAAATAAACATGTCTGCATTTTTAGGAACTATGATTTGCAGTTTCAGATTTGGAAGGCACCTTCATGGTCATGGAAAATACATAATTTCTAAGATGTAAAACTAGTAATGCACTCACCCAGCAAAGTGGCCACGTGTCCTATACTGTGACAAAGGGAAGGGATGGCCATCTCCTCCCATGATTTCTAGATGTTCTACTTTGAATGTGTATTTGATCATTTGTAGTCATCATATGTCATTGGAGGCAAATACAAACACACATGTACAGGGTAGGGGTGCTAACGTTTGTGGGAATGAATGCTTAATTTTAATTATTTGAAAGTCACACATGTAGCTTCCCTTCATTGGCAGTTTCAGTGTTGGAAATTACAGATTTCAATAACAACTGTGCAGATGATATTTAAAAAGCCCAGTGTTCCACTGTTTATGACTATCAAAGGTTTTGTCATAGAGGTATTGTGTATGAATACTCTGACATTTACCAGTATCGAAGCAGATTATGTTTCCTATCTGTCTTGGTTACTTTTCACTGGTTGCTGAGACAAAACTTGGTTGCTTTTCACTGGTTGCTGACACCCACAATTAGGGGAGGAAAGGTTTATGTAGCTTACAGTTTTTGGAGTTTTCAGTCCCCAATCAGCTGGCTCCAAGGCAGGGTGGCATGGCACAGGAACAACACTTCAAGGCAGCAGCCGAACAAAAAGCAGCCAGAGTAAAAGTGGGAACAGAGCAAGCCTCTTCTCCTCCATTATATTAGTACACAGGACACCCCCCCACCCCAGGGTGGGCGTAGCTTTGCAAACATCCTTGCCTTCCTTTGCACAGGATGAGGATGTTTACAAAGTAAGACCCCTGGCTCCCTCCTGAGTCTCCCAGTTAAACTTCTGATCTTCTCAAATTGTAACAATGACCAGGTAACTGTGCTCTACACCCCAGGATGTAGAGCTGCTGAGTTACTTAATTAACCTGCTAGACTTCTCAAGTTGACACAATGTATAAACCAAAGCACTATCTGATTTCTTTGTCTCTAATTCTGGGATCCTATCAAAAATGAAATAAGTTTAGTTTCATGGTGATGACTAAACAGACTTGAAGTACATTCTCAGGATAACTCCTTCTATACTGACTCATACAACCTCTTATTAACTATCTACTGTACAGTCGAATCATAATTTTGTCTGCTTATATGTTCGCTATTGTCAAGAATGTTACTATCAATAGTACTACAAGAACTAGTATAGGATAGTAAGCATTCAGTGAGTGGAAGTTATTGTGAGTATCACAGAATTTTTGACCCTAAATAGTGGGTGTCCCTCCTGCTTTTGTTAAAGCTAACAATTCATTTTGTTGTTCCCACAAATTTTACAATGTTCCCTGTATAAATTGCTTTCAAGTGTTCTAAAGGCCTATTTAAAAATCTTTTTATTCCACTTGACTTATTTTTAAGTTCCGCTAATACATAAATCTTTTATAAATATTGTATAACCTGAGTGCTGTGCTATTGCAATGTTATTTTCTTGGGGAACCTCCAACTTCATTTCCAATTTTGGTCTCATGCATCATCATAATTACACTTCTGAGTGCTTCCTTCCTCATAAAAATGTTTTTGTCTGTCACTGTCTCTTTTTCTGTGATTAAGCTTATTTTTGATGAGGCACTTTTTGTGTTAGTTTTTATTCCTGTGAAGTTTTGTTTTTTGCCACCTACTTTTCTAAAATTTAATATGCATGTTGGATTAAATTTGGTCTGAACCACTTTGAAAACTAAGGTAACTTGATTTCTTTCTTTCTTTTTTTCTTTTTTTGGTACCAGGGCTCGAACTCAAAACCTCACACCTGGCAGGCAGGTGCTTATGCCACTGAGCTAAACCCCCAACCCTATTTTTTGATACAGGGTCTCACTATGCAGTTCAGGCTGACTTTGAACTCCCTTTGTAGCCCAGGCTGGTCTCCAACTCCCAAGGATCCTCCTGCCTCAGCTTCCCAAGTGCTGGGATTAAAGGCATGTGCCACCACACCTGACTTGCAACTTGATTTCTTTATCAATGAATTTTTTCATCAACTTTTTCATAAAGCATATTAGACATCATAGATCTTTAGAAATAATTTTCTATACTTTTTCTAATTTTTAGGATGCAGAAGTGCAGCCTGGGGCCCCATAGTCTACTCCCTTTGCAATGCGCTGCCTGAAGGATCTGGAATCTTTTTGGCATCATGTGCACTGCATGTCACTTGCTGCAGGATTGTATGTTCACAAGAAACCTTAAGTCATCATATTTTATTAAGACTCCTTGGTGATCTCATGTTAAAAATGATTTATTTTATCAGAAAAATTGTAATGATAAGCTTATATGAAAATATGTCATACGAGTCCTAACAAGCAGAAATAAACACATGTTGTATCTAAAGGATGAGCTCTAAACTTTGCCTCTGGGGTTGTAGCTATTCAGCTCAGTGGTACGGTGCTTGCCTAGCATCCACGAGACCCTGGGATTCATCCATGAGACCATAAAACAAACAAGCAAACATCCCTGTTTCTGCTAAGTGCTAAAGATCTGGGTAGTAAAACAACCATTGTCTGTCTAGAAGGATGGGTTCCAGCTCCTTCTGTAATAGGACCTTTTTGTAGATACTCCCTATGATGATTTCTTTTCTGGCT
>RJWM01051404.1:0-10460 GCA_004363535.1 Dasyprocta punctata
TGGGCACTACAAAGATGGGTAGGTGTTCAATATATTTTAATTGAACTGAATTATAACATAAGTGAAAATAGGAAATAAGACCTGAGAACAACTAATTTGCAACACATGTATTATTGATAAAACCCAAATTACTGTTATATTATAAATATTGAGACTGAAAGAATAAATACTACCTATCTTGTGACAATCTGGCATGATTACTCCAGATCAACAGATGGTACTGAACTACATTATCTTTTTTTCCAAATTCATTTTATTTCAAGAAAAAAAAGAAAAAACATTACAACAAAATTTCAAAACACATCCATCAGGAAGCAACAATGGTACATACATTGAGCATTATCATCCCCAAATCATTTACCCGGAACACAAGACATCTGTGTTCAATTGTCCAAACAATACTTGCACAAATATTTCTCTTCAGTGAACTCAGAGAAATCAGTAGTATAACTATCCTTATTTTCCTTACAGACATATACATTTACGTATATATATATGTCTTTACTTTTAGCGTCTCACACTAATGAGACAATACAATATCTACACTTGTGAGTCTTATTTATTTCACTAATGAATATGGTCTCAAGTTGCATCTGGTTTTAATCTTCTGCATGTGTAGAGCCAGTTTTTCCAGCACCATTTACTAAAGAGGCTATCTTTCTACCAGTGAAAGTGTCTGGCATCTTTTTCAAAGATAAGGTGACTTATTGTGTCTGGAATTGTTTCTGCATCTTCTAATCTGCTCCATTGATCTTGGGTCTGTTTTTTTTTTTTTTTCCCCAGTACCACACTATTTTTATCACAGCAGCTTTATAGTATAATTTCAAGTCAGGGATTGTGATGCCCCTGGTCTTGTCTTTCTTACCCAGGTTTATCTTTGCTATCCTAGGTCTCTTCTGTTTCCAGATGAATTTTAGGATTGTATTCTCTAATTCTGTGAGATATGCTATTGGAATTTTGATTGGGATTGCAATGAATCTGTGTAACATTTTTGGAAGTATGGCCATTTTCATCATATTGGTTCTTCCTACCAAAGAGCATGGGATATCTCTCCATTTCCTAATATCCTCTTCAATCTCCAATTTCAGAGTACTATTGTTTCAATATAAAGGTCTTTTACATCCTTTGTTAGATTGATTCCTAGGTATTTCATTTTTTTGGATGCTATTGTGAAAGTTGTTGTTTCTCTAATTTCTCTCTCAGTGAGTTTGTTATTTGTATATAGGAAGGCTACTAATTTTTTGTTTTAAAAAAAAACAGGATCTCACTATGCAGTTCAGGCTGCCTTGAGCTCACTTTGAAGCCCAGGTTGGTCTCAAACTTGCGGTGATCTTCCTGCCTCAGCTTCCCAAGTGCTGGAATTACAGGTGTGTGCCACCACACCCGGTTTAAGGCTATTGATTTTTGAGTGTTGACTCTGTATCCAGCTAATGTTACTGAATTTGCTTCTTAAATCTAGTAGTCTTTTGGTGGAGTTTTTAGGGTCCTCTATGTGTTGTATCTTGTTATCTGCAAATAATGATAGTGTAACTTCTTCCTTTCCTATCTTTATTCCTTTTATTTTATTTTATCCTGTCTAATTGCTCCAGCTAAAGTTTCCAGTACTATCTTCCAACCTCACTTGTAGGGCTCCTGGATATCAACTCACTTCGTTTTGGTTGGAGATCTCAGAACCTAGCCATGTGGACCTCCTATAGGGAGGAGGCTCACATGCCTGGGCAGATGAATGCCTTGCCTTTCCCTTTGCCTCCCTTTGCTTCCTTTGCCCCCTCCCCGCCCCCAGACCGGGACAGGTTGCTGCAATGTCCTCCCTGGCTATCAAACCATCAATCTCCCTTCCCATATAAGTGTGGAGCTCCTGCTCCACTCCAGCCACTTCAGACCATACCGTTGCCTTTTGAAGAAAGGAGGGGCCACCTAGAGTGGCTGAGACCTGGCAGGAGGGATCTGGGGCCTTTATTTGCATACCCAACATGCATAGCAAGCTTTCAGCCCAGCCCCTCTCCCTCTGTGAAACAGGCCTGCAGCTGCTGTTTGAGCAGGACCCTGTTCCCCCAACCTCAACAACCACTTCTCCAGTTTTCGCCTAGGAGGGCTCCCTCCTGTGTACTGACCTCCCTGTGCTTCAGCCCGGGCGCTGTTATGTTCCTCTACGCCTGCTGAATTCCAGCACCCTGAAGAATCAACTGCCAGGTGGGGAAATACCTGAGAGGCTCCTAAGGAGCAAGGCTTTGATTACAGGGAAGCAACAGCCCCAGAACAGGGCGGTTGATGTCTCAGTGTTGCTCACTTCATTGGGTTCGACTGGAGCCCAAGGGGAACTTGAAAAAAGATACTAAACCTACTTAAAAATTGTGGAAGGATCTATAGATTTAAAAGCCATCAATGAACCAGGCATCTTGGATGCCTTAGTGAGTCTCTCCTACAAGTGTGCTGGGAACTGTAAGGGGCTAGAGGAGCAGATATTCCTGAAACGCTCTGAGCCTATTTCCACGTCAGGACCTTTGCCGCTTGCCTTTGCCGTCCCTGTGTGAAAAGCTACCCCCGAATATCTGTGTTTTACCTTTGCATTTCTTCTAGGTCTTTACTCAAATACCCACATCTTTTGAAATCTATACTTAAATCTGTCTATCGCCTTCCTTATGAATCAGGCTCTAGTACAGTCCTTGTGTATAAAACTAAAACAGTTCACCGCAGAAGCATTGCGTCCTAGAGTCCCGCTAAAATATTTTGACTTTTTCACGGGTCTCCTCCTTGCTGCCCTCTAGTGTTCATGTGTTAAATCGTGGGAAAGCCCAGTCACGACAGGCTCTGCTGTTGGGGAACCAGTTAGTGAGCTTGGCATTGCATGATGTTATGCATTTTCTCACAATCAATTGAAAAATAAGAAATTCCTTTCTACCGGGGACAATTTTCTGATTAAAAAAATCCTGCCTGCCCCTCAGTTTCCTCCTGTCCTTTCTTGTCATTTACTGATCAACAACCTGGGTGTGAGAACACGCTATGGAGAAAGTGACCCAGTACAACTCCAGCCCATAATCACTAGAAGCTGAGACATAAGCACATGGTTAGAAGTTGTTTCGGGGATGTTTGATGGCTTTTTCAGGGAAAGTTTTGCATGTGTGCTTGTTGTGGGAAAAAACCTCGTTTGGTTTAATTTCTGGCAGAAAAGCTTGCGTTAAAGTGTCCACTGCTGCAGAGAGAATGGGACTATGGATCAGAGAAGGTGCTGGGTGCTCTGTCTATGGGGAATTCCTAGGAAGGACTGTCAGTCAAGGGAGAGAGATGCTGAACACAACACGACAGACACACAATCTGATATTTTCCTGCGTACACAAAGCAGATTGTGTTATCTGTGTGTCCTTCTGGGGGTGGGCTCAAGGATAAAAGTGTAAATGATTCAGAATTTGAATGATATTCATGATATTCAGACAGCTGTGAAGAATTGATGAAAATTGTACTAATAGTTTACAATGTGGACGAGGTAGGATTTTAAAATCGGGAGAGGCTATGGGGAAATGGAACTCTTGTGCACTGTTGGTGGGAATGTAAAGTAGTACAACTACTGTGGAAATCAGTTAGAGATTCCTCAAGAAACAAAAATAGAAATTCCATTTTACCCAGCTATTTCCCTTCTAGGTATTTTTCAGAAAGAGTCAAAGACATCACATTTCAGTGGCACATGTATACCCATGTTTATAGCAACACAATTCATAGTAGTGACATTTTGGAAGTGGTCCATATGTCCATCAATAGATAAACTGAAAGGCAAAGTATTGTCTTTTCTATACCATGGAATACTTCTTTGCATCAAAGAAAGATAAACTTGGATCATTTGTAGGTAAATGATTGTACATTAAGACCATAATGTTAACTGAAATGAATTAAATATGTAAGATTACTATCATATTGCTTCTCTTACATGAGAAACCCAAAATAAAAATAAAGAGCAAACTAAAGAATATACAGTAGGTAGTAGGAAGATATCTTGTTCTCAAAAGGAAGGGGATCAAGAGAGGAGGGAATGGAAAAGGAGTGAAGGGGTAAGGGATAAAAAAGCAATTAAAATATGTCAAGTAATGTACCAATTCTGTACAAGAAACTTAAATGTTGTATGTACTACAATAATGTACACGCAAAGAAAGGAAGAGGATCGGGTATGGGTAGAAGTGGGAGGGAGGGAAGGGAAAGGAGATGAAAAAAGGAATTGAGATGTTATGTACATTTACCAGCTTCCCACAAGGAATGTAAGCATTGTGTACAGTTGCACATGTATTAACAAACTAAAACTTTTTCAAAAATCACCTAGTAAAGGACTTAGTTTCCATTAATCCTGCTCAAAATATTCCCTTCAATTCAAACACAGGTACTTCGTCATTCTCACCACCTTCTGGTGCAGTTCTGGGTGTTCTCTTTCATAAGGGTCTTTTCAAGATGTGATCAAAAATAGACAAATACTGAACAGCGAAGGATGCTGTAGAGTGCTATTGAATGAAAAGACAGGCTAGTAAAACACTAAGGTGAGCCTCATCCACCTTATTCACTGGATCTGGCGTCCTGTGACATCTGACTCTTTTCCAAAGTCAAAATCACTATGAAAGGTAAACATTTTGAGCTGATTCAGGAATCTTAGCAGCCACAATCACACAACTAAACACACAAAATAAAATGATCTTCCAAGACTGCTTCAGAAAGTGGTGAAGACAATGGGATACATATTTTCAAAGCAAGGGAGATTAAAAGCAATGTGGATTTTATTGCAATACTTTTTTTAAAATTTAAGTATTCACTGATTGTTCAATGAAACCTTGTATAATTGTTTTCAGTAAATCACCAAGTAGCCAAAATGGCTTAGAAACTAACAGAAATCATGTGACATGAAATTTCTGAATATAATAATGTGCACGAGAAAATAAATTTGTGAAAATACCAAATTTTTTCTTGAATTGCTGATAACCTTCTGAAGGCTAACAGGTATCTGAAAAAAAAAAGAGTCATAGATAAAAAAAGAGCACTGACTTTTCAGAGGAGAATAAACCAATAACCCAATGAGTTTACTACTTTGCCCACAAGGGGGTGAATCTTTCTAACTCATGAACATTCCCTTTTTACTTCTAAGTTCACATTCATCCTTTCATTGCAAGACTAAGCTTTTCTTACACGAAGAGGTCCAGATGCAAGGACTCCAGAGACCGAAAATGAACTGTTTCCCAGGAATTATGATTGTATTATTCTTAACATTTGGTAAGTAAAATGACACATAAAGCTTAAAGTCTTTTGAACCATGATGTTGAGGCAATTTTTAACCAGTTTTCTGTGAAGAAAAACCCGTTTATGACCAATGTAAGCTTCCACAAATTGTAATTTTTTTTCTTTTTAGAAGGAAGCAAGGAAGACTCGGTGACCCAGACCGAAGGCCAAGTGACCCTCTCTGAAAGAACTTCCCTGACTCTGAACTGCTCCTATGAAAGCACACAGTACCCGGCCCTATTCTGGTACATCCAGTATCCCAGAAAAGGTCCACAGCTCCTCCTGAAAGCCACAAGGGACAAGGATAAGGGAAGCAGCAAAGGCTTTGAAGCCACATATGATAAAGAAACCAGCTCCTTCCACTTGAATAAAGCCTCAGTGCAAGCGTCAGACTCGGCTGTGTACTACTGTGCTGTGGGTGACACAGTGGCAGGAACTGCAGGAGGAGCCGAGCACAAACTCTGAGCTGTGACAAGGGGCCTGGCTGCCAGGTGTATGACTTGGGTTTTAAGGTTTAGGGGCCAGGAACCTCTGCTGGGGCTATTATCATGTAAAAATCCTTCAAACCAAAGCTAAGAAAGCTGCAGAAGAACAAGAGGTAAATGTGCCTCACAGAAGACACTTTAATGGTGAGGGTGAAAATAATCTGTCACAGTAGATTCTTGATCATGCAGGAAATTCATGATTTTAAAAGCATAAAACCTTATGATGGATGCAATGGTTTATGCTTACGTGTAATTTTTTTTTTTTTTTTTGGTCGGTACTGGGGACGGAACTCACAACCATGCACCTGCTGCCAAGCAGGCGCTTAAGCCACTGAGCCAAACTCCTGGCTCTATTTTTTTTTTTTTTTTTTGAGACAGGGTCACACTATGTAGTTCAGGCCGGCCTTGCTCACATTGTAGCCCAAACCAGCCTCAAACTCATAATGCTCCTCCTATGTCAGCCTCCCAAGTGCTGGTAAGGCGTTTGCCACCCTGCCCGGCTTGTTTGTGTGTAAGTTTATCTTCATGACATTGTTCCTAGATATCCAAAGCAGTAATGTATTTAGTCACAGCTGTGGCATAAGAAGGTGAAGATGTTTACTGTCTCCCTGATAAACTGATGATTTTTGAGGGAAGCTTCAGCCTAACCAATAATATGTTCTGAAAGACAGAAAAAGCAATACATAAGAAAGGAAGTGGAAGAATAATGTATTACATTTGACCTAATGTATAGAGAGAGATGGTACTTTTACTAAATTCTGCTGGGAAGACTACATGGCATAAACACACTGATTTTCTACAGATTGGGTTACACAGGTCAAAATCTGTAGGGTCTTCCAACCTCCGTAGTTTCCAAGTGAATTGACTCTTATTCAGCAAGACAGGACTTGAGAGAAACAGGCAATGTCCATGGTGATGAGAAGGAAACCACTGAGATGAAACTCCTTTTTGGATATTGATGGGAACGAAATCCCAGCATCCCAAACACTCTCAAGCCATGTCTCTTACTGAGGTGCAGTAATGGATGGAGTGGGAGATAGTGGTCAGCAGTATGAGAGAAATGGGATGGCAAAGAAGAGTAGTTTAATTGAAGATAAATTGGTGTCATTGCAAATATTGGAGATTTTATTTTTCTAGCTGTATTCTTTTTAGCATTTAGTTTACTGTATCATTTATCCTTCAATAAAAGTAAAGATAATTATAGGAATTTAACAAATAGGAAAGAAAAACAATAAAATAGGAACTGAAGTACTAGATATTTTTGAAAAAATAAACAGTAATTTTAGTAAAGCAAAAATTGCTATTATGTAGTAGCCTGAATAATGACCATGGCATGTGTCCATATCATAAACACCAGAATCTGGCAACTGGATGAGTAACAGTTATGAAAATTTATTATATCAGTATTCTGGATGCCAGACATCTAAATGAAAGTTGCCACAGTTCTGTCCCCTCTCCAAAAGAATTTGGGAAGATGTGTTCCAATCTCTCTTCCACTTCTGATAGTCAGGGACTTGAAGATGATTACTTTTTCCTGTGGCTTCTTTCAATATCTCCCCTCTGTGTGTGCTTTTCTCTCTTAATATTTTTGTGGAATCCAAGCGATCAGAGAGACCAATGGTAAAAAGGAGGATTTATTCCCAGGATTCTAGATGCACATCTGAACTCACATCCAAAGTGCTGGGTATTACAACGGAGGAAAGGTTCTAGTTTAATGCATTTGGCCAAGGGAGTTGGTCTTTAGAAACTGGAGGTGGGGTACAGAAGCAAGACAAAGCAATTAATAAGCTAGTCTTGAAAGAAGACAGAACCTTATGAATCCTGTGCGTCCAAGATGACATCATCTTCATTTACAGGATATAGTTGCCCATCTTATCTGCAGCAGAACAAGAAGTTTTAGCTACAGGGCCAGGCAGTGGAAAGTATGAGGGAGGTTGTTCTTTTAAGTCCTGCTTCAATACGACATTCATTTTATAATTCCAGTCGTACTGGACTGGAGCCCAGCCTACATTAGCATGACTTTAACTAAATATAACCAGATGATCATATTTCCAAAGACTTGCACATTCAAAAATGTCAGAAATTTGAACTTCATCATATGAATTTGAGGGACACAATTCAACAGAATGGCTTATGGGAAAAAAAGATTTTGCAGATGCGATTAATATAAAGATCTTGGGATAGAATGATTGCCCTGGATTGCTCAAGAGGATCAAATTAATCATAAGACAGTCAGTAGAATGAGAATGAAAAATGTCGTGTGATGTAGAAACAAGATAAGCCTCTAAAATCTGAAAAGACAAGAAAACAAATGATTCCCTATAAACACCACAAGGAAGCAGACTTGCTGGCTTCTTAATGTTATATTAGTGAAACTAATTTTGAATTTGTGACTCCCAGAATTGTAAAACAAAATCTGTGTTGCTTTATGCCACTATGGTTGCTGTAATTTCTTAAGCAATAATCAGAAGCTAGTAAAAACAGAAATAGTAGACTGAAAAGTAGACATATATGAAGTAGTAATAAAGAATTGTTCAGAGGAAACTGCATATAAATAGTGCTGATAAAATTTGAAGTTCTTAGGAAAAGAAATGAATTCATAGAAAAAATGTATATCATCCCAAATAACTCAATAACAAAAAATCTAAATAGATTTATAACCATTTAAGTTGTTTGATAATTATAAAAAGAAATCTCTAGAGAATTTTTAATAAAACAGTACATTTTAATTGGCAAGTGTTCCTCATGACAAATTTAAGCAACATACATCCTAAAAGGTATGTTGATAAAAATATAACCAAGGAAATTCTATAACTAAAGTTAGAGAAGAAAGTGCTATGAGGAAATAAGAAAAAAAATTCAAAATAAAAACAGGTAAGCATACAAAAAACAGTTCAAGAAGAACAAATAGAAAGCATTAGTAAACACATAAAACATTTTCTATAGCTATCAGAGAAAATTAAAGTAAAAATTGTTATATTATTTCTAGTAGAGAAGCAAAAATTGTTATATTATTTCTAGTAGAGAAGCAAAATTAAAGTTTGTGTACACAAAATTGAGAAAAATATAGGAAAATAGAACCGTTACACTTTTCCAGATTAGAAAGAAAACTATACAGAGAGAGAACAATTTATTTAACCATTTAGGAGACTACAATAGTTTGCTGAAGCTGTTTAAAAACATATACTTGTGAAATTCAACCACTCCAATTCTTGGTATCTATATTTAAAATTCAAATATATGAACAAGAAAGCATTTACAAAGGTGCAGCACTGTTTTAAAAATAAATATAGTCAACCATCTATATAATGAAAAGCATAGTTTATTCCTACAATAAAATCCATAGGTATTTATAACAAATAAATGATTCTACATGTATAGATGAATCCTAAACACATACTGTTGACTTTAAAAAGAAAATATCAGAAAGGTACACACTGCATGACACCACTGCTAAGAAATCTCAAAATGTAAACTGCATTGTTTTGTGTGACATATCTATGAGGACAAAATTTGGAATTATTTGTGTGAAATCTTCCTAACAGCAATTCTTTCTTTGGAAAGAGAGTAGAAAGAATAAGGGTGACTTCTTTATCTGTGTAATACCTTTTAAAAATAGCAGGGGGTGGGAGAGAGAGCAAGAAATATGATTAAAACAACACAATTACTTTTTTCTGGCTGCTAAGTTTTCTGTTATATAGTGTTTTATACTTTTAAATGTGATAATTATATAACACATTTAAAATAATTTTTAAATAAATACCAGCAAGTAGATTTCTATGATCTACACCAATCCACAGAATGGAGAAAGAAACTTCTCATTACAGCACTCTCTGAAGCATATTCGTACTACACTACAGAAATCCCAGGAGAAAATCTTTTATTTATTAATGAATTAAAGGATGTTGAGTTAGGTGGTGTAGAGTGCCCACTCACTCCCAGCTTCTCAGGATGCTGAGGCAGGAGGATTGACTGAGTGTAGGAATTCCAGGTCAGCCTGGGCAACATAGGGGGTCTCCGTCTCAAGAAACAAACAACAACAACAACAAAAAAGGCATGCAAGCAAGTTAACAGTATTTAACATTGGATATACACTCTACACTCTACCTTCCGTAGCCTACAATACATAACTTTTTAACCACAGAAAAAGAGAAAGTAAAAGAAAATCAAATCACTTGGTTCTTAGCAATATATGCCCTACAAGATATCAGTATATGATCTCCTTTTGGTTCTAAAATTTTTATTCCTTTTCTATTTGAAGAGTTAAATCAGAAATTTGGGAAAATATTTATATCTGATTGGAGGAAGTTTTAGTGGACGGACACATACAAGAATAAAACAGAGCACGAGAGCCCTGTTGGAGGTCAGCATCAGGTTAAAGGCATCATCAGCTTGCAGGAGGCGGGGAGAACTGAAAAACTCCGGGAACCTCAGTAGTGATCATGTGGCTGCATATGAAAGGTCACTTTAAAGATTTTACAAAGAGGGAGCAAGAGGAATCTGAAGGCAGATTGTCATAGAATAACTGAGTTATTCCCATTTGAGTTTCTTTAGATGTAACTCACCTAAAAATACGTTTCTGAAATTTGGAAATTTGACATAAATTCCCTCACCAGAAAAATTTTCAGGGATAAAGTACAAAAGAATCTTCATTCAAAGTTCAAAAAGGGAATCTGCCGCGGTCCAGCCGGGCTAGGTCCACAGAGTCCCCGAAGGTGGGCTGAG
>RJWM01051405.1:0-10447 GCA_004363535.1 Dasyprocta punctata
CTGGAAGGCAGTCACCTGAGCCCACGCTGCCCCCTGGGGATGGGGGTGAGGGGGCTGAGGATCTCAGGGAGGCCTGCCAGTGAGGGAGAACATTTTGGGTTTGAGGCTCTGGGAGCAACCCCAAAGGAAGCTGTGAGGGACAGGCCGAGAGGTGGGACGGAGGAGAGAGGGCTGGTTCCAGGGGCACCCTGGCCATCAGACCAAGGTGAAGGCCCAGGGAGGCTGTGTGGAGGCTGTTGTACCTAGGGACTACAGATCTTAGCAGAAGAGTGGGCCAAAGACCACAGCACAAAGGACCAAGTGAGTGAAGGAAAAACATGAAATCAGTGTGTCACAAAGAGCTCGAGGAGGGCAGGACTTCCTGGGAGGACGGAATACTGTGAGTCGCTGAGGAAAATGGAGACCAGAGCAGTCTTTCAGATCTGGCAAGCAGGCAGGCCATCACTGACTTCTTGGTAGGTGGAATGAAACATCTCTGAAGAGCCTGAGGCTGGGTTGGTGCAGCTGGTCGCAGGAAGCTGGCGCTCTCTTCAGTGCTGTGTACTTCTGGGAAGGGGATGCCATGGCTGTACCTGGACTTCCCTGAGTACCTTCTACTATTTACATGTTTGAACTATAAGAATGCATTACTATTTGAGAAAAGTAGACGTATCCAAGGAAATGTAGAGATTAGCAGTTGTTCCTCTTACATGGTGCCATGGTCATGATTGCTCCAAATCATACTTTGCTCCAAATAATCATTTCTGTTTACACGTCTTTTCTCTATGTCAAATGCAGGCTTGTGCTGAGCATGGTGGCACATGTCTGTAATACCAGTATTCGGGAGGCTGAGGCAGGATTATACATTCGAGGCTAACCTGGATGACAAAGTGAGACCCTGTCTCAAAACAGACAAGTTGACTGGATGGTAGGGCTCTATTTTGGAGAGAATCACTTTGGTGGGAAACCTGGAGGTACGGTGTCCACGTTAAGCATCACCATTGCTGGTGTAGTACCTAACGTTCTTAGGAACAGGGATCATTCTGTCCTGCACTGAAATATTCTTACCTTTTTTTTTCTTTTATTTGCCAATTTTATTTCCTTCTATGCGTCATTTCTTGGGGGAGGAGCTGGAAAAGGAACCTTGCACATCTTAGGCAAGCACTCTACTGTGGGACCCAACCCCTGCCTCTCAAATGAGTATTTTTTAAAAGATACTAGTAGCCAGGCGTGGTGGCACACGCCTTTAATCCCAGCACTCGGGAGGCTGAGGTAGGAGGAGCATTGTGAGTTTGAGGCCGGCCTGGGCTACGACGTGAGCACAAGGCTGGCCTGAGCTACACAGTGCGACCCTGCCTCAAAAAACCAGGGCTGGGAGTTTGGCTCAGTGACTTAAGCGCCTGTCTGACAGGTGCGAGGTTGTGAGTTCAATCCCTGGTGCCACAAAAAAATAAATAAATAAACAAATAAATAAATAAATAAATGATACTAGTTAAAAATTAACGAGGGAGTATCCAAACCAGCTTTGAAAGTAGACTGAAGGCTCCCAGAAGGAGGTTTGAATGAACTGTTGGTATTTTGCTTAGAGTTCATTTGACTTATGTTTGAGTTTAAGGTCAATGAAAAATGGTTGATATGTTGCAATTGAGTGAAATTTTAAAGAATGATAAATAATACCATTTATTAAATAGAGCTGATGACTGAGCTGTACTCTGTATTTGATAATAGATTGTGCTGCTTTCACTTCAGTAGAGAGTAATCTGAGAAATAGTGTAGCATTTAAGTTTTGTGAATTTATTTCCCTGGGAAGAAAATTTAATGAGATATCAATAAGATTGAAGAAAAGCATAGTGGAAGAAAAGTTGTCTTCCACTACCCATTCTGTGGGATTTTTTGTTTTGTTTTATTTTTAGTTTTATATAGGCTTTTTCCTACCCTAGATTTGAGGGATTTTAATATTTGAAAAATAAAATGTTACAATCTCCCTACTCAATATTATGGTTTTACTGCAGGATATATAAAGAAGAAAGTGGAGAAGGAGTAAAGAATTGATTGCAAATGTCTTAATAATGAGCAAATGTGGCAGGAAAAAATGTATTAAGACAAATATAAGGTAGGTGGATATGTTTTTCTGCTCTTTTGAAGGTTCTTCCTAGAGAGCTAAAAGTTAAAATGGTGAATGCATTAATGATATGTAGTTGTATATACATATATGTGTGAATATATGTATATATTATAGCAATATGTACTCAAATTGTTAGGTAATTCCTGAGTTGGGCTGCAAACTAGAATATCATCTACATATTGCAGGATGGTTCCTTGTTCTAGTTTTAGGTTTCTCAAGTCTTTTTCTAGTACCTGAGCAAAAAGGTGAGGACTCTGTCTAAACATCTGTGGGAGAACTGTGCAAGTATGATTTTCTTTGTGTGTGTGTTTTTTTTTCCTTGAAAAGGGATTTTTCCATTCAAAGGCAACAGAAACTGAGTCTGTATGTAGGGGATGGAAAAGAATGCATCTTTTAAATCTAAGACTGAGACCAGTTAATATCACCTGCAATTAGCTGGGCGTGGTGGTGCACGCTTTTAATCCCAGCACAGGGTTACTCCCAGGGAGGAGTATCGTGAATTCGGGACCAGCCTGGGCTACAAAGTGAGTTCAAGGCCAGCCTGAACTATATAGTGAGACCCTGTCTCAAAAATAGGGCCGGGGATTTAGCTCAGTGGTATAAATGCCTGCCTGATAAGTGCGAGATTTTGAGTTTGATCCCTAGTACCAAAAAAAAAAAAAATGTGTGTGTGTGTGTGTGTGTGTGTGTGTGTGTATGTATGTGTGTGTATATATGTGTGTGTGTGTGTGTGTGTGTGTATATATATATATATCACCTGGAATTTGGGAGAGACTTATATATATGGATCTTCCCCCAGAGTTTAGATTGGAATAACAGCCTTGTTAATTAGGCAGAAGCCTTGTACCATCCTGTATTCTCTTGAGGGCTTTATTACAGGGAGAATAAGAGTAGTCAAGGCTTCAGAAGGCCACATTTGAGAAACCTGTCTATGAGAGGCTAAAGGCCTTTACATGCCTTTTCCTTGATTGGATAACTACTGGCATAGCAGAATTTCCCTATACCATGCATCAGGATTCACCTATTGGCTCATTTTGTCAGGGAGACCTGGTATAGTCCCAGTAAGTAAAGTCCATTTTAGCAAAGAAAAAAAAAAATAAAAACAGAAACCCAGCCAACCAAACAAAAATCCATTGTAACCTCAGCTGGAATTTGAAAATTACTTTCGATTTTGTTAATAAGTCTCTTCCTAGCAAAGCAGTAAAATACTGTAGGACAAGAGAAACTCATGGTTAAACTATTTGACCTTCACAGTGACACATCAGAGGAGGGAAAAAGAATCTCCAGCTAGGGGTCCCATTGACCCACAACTATGGTATAGACCTATAGAAGTTTTCCAGAGAAGATAACTGAAACAGAATGAGCTGCACCTGTGTCTATAAGCAGTTGAATTGGCTCGCCCATGATGTCTAAGATTACCCAGTGCTCCTCAGAAGAGGTGGTGATGTCTGTGCACAGGTTCATTGCAAGTTCCTCTGGACCTCTTCAGTCATCAGAGCAGGAAATGAGGTTTCTGGCTGGCCTAGCCCCTTTCTGGGAATGGGGACAGTCAGACCTCCAGTGCCACGAGTCAGGCACATCACCTGCCTCACATTTAGAGCAGGGCCCAGGTGGAAGGTTAGTGCAATCTTGTGCCTGCTTCCAGTCTTCTTACACTTGAAACAGGAACCATTACCTCTCTCATCCCTGGGTTTTGTTTTGTTTTCCTTAGATGACCTGAATGGGTTTAAAGTATCACCAATTGCAACAGCCATAATCTTGGCCTTTCTCTTTTCTTCCTCCTCTGGGTCCTGATTGTTGAACACAGAAAAGGTGGTGTTCAGCAATTGGGTTATATATATCTGAGGCCCCATCTGAAGCTTTTGTAATTTATGTCAAATATCTGACTGACAAATGAAATACCTTATTAGTGCCTCTCCATCCCTAGCAGGTGGATCTATATTTGTATGCTTGTGAAAGGCCTCTGCTAATTGGTTGCAAATCAAAACTGGATTTTCTTCTGTGCCCTGTAAGACCCTACTCACTTTATTATAATTGCAGACTGTTTGATACACATTTTCATCCCCATATAAGAGCAGCTAGCATACTAGACATCATTTTTGGTGAATGGCGGGTGTCATAGCCCCAGTTTGGCTCTCCAAGGTGGTTTGCTTTCTTCTTAAGGTATATTGTTCATCAGCATAGTCTCTAGCCTCTTGTATGATTCTTTGTTTTTCATCCGGGGTACAGCATATGACCAAGATGTATTGGACATCTTGCCATGATAAATTAAAAGCAAGGGCCCAAATTAGAAACCCATCAGCAAACTTACTAGGGTCATTTGATAGTTGGCCTAATTGTTCCTTGCACAGTTGGACATCTGCAACTGGAAAAGGAACGTGTACTTGAGTATTTCCTTCCATCCCTGGGAGTTCTCTTATGGGCAGGACAAGTTGTGAACGAAAATAATAGGAATTACCACTTTGGGTTCGACCTGCAGGGTTTAAAGCTGTCAGTGTGTTTCTGGTGGAACTTAAGGCTGTCTGAGGAGGCTACTGGAGGTGCTGAGGGCTGTTGGGCTCCTCTGGGGCACTGGGCTTTAGTGGTGCCCCCTGGCTACCTGAAGGGGATGGACCTGATTTATTGGTTGGGGGATTATAAGGGGGAGGTCAAGATGACCTCCTAGTGTGCTTATTATCTCCCTAAACAGATCAACAAGTCCACGGTCCCCTGAGAGACAAATGAGATCTTAGAACAGGGTCATCTACGATATCTTTGTCTTACTCAAAGTACCATAGTTCTTGAACCTGTCCTTCAATAAAGTGTTATAAAAGTGTGAATGTAAGACATTCCACCCCACCTTTCATGTCTCAGACAGAAACGCTGTAACTGGACAGTAGTCTCACAGTCTAGAGCACCATGCCATACCCATCTTTTTCCACCTCTTAGTTTGTATTGAACCTGGGCCATATTACAATGGTAGATGTTCTTGTTTTAAATTGTCAGGATCAAACCAGTCCCATTCATCAAGGATACACCTAGTGCAGTGGTGATGAGATCTAGTAGATTTCCCATCTGGTTGTCTTTAAGACTTAGAGGGAGAAGAAAGACAACCAGGCCTCTGCTCCTTAAGGTGGCATTCCATGCATAAGGAGGGCACCTGAAGTCCACAAGGTACCCCTCATGTAACTTTACAAAACCTAGACAGATGTCTCTGAGAACCTTAGAGTGATGCCACCATAGTTTTACCACATACCACAGAACAACCGCCGCTGCCCCCCCCCCCGGGGGGGGAGCATTTATCTTCACATCTGGACCCATTAACCCCTTAGGGAGAGGGGACTGGACGATCTGTTGTCCTTGCATAGTCCAAACTCCCCTGAGGTAATGGCAGAACTTTCCCAAGCAAAGTTCTTTTAACCACCTCATTAGAACTCTTTTTTTTTTTTTTTTTTTTTTTTTTTTTTGCGGCACCGGGGATTGAACTCGCAGCCTCATGCCTGGCAGACAGGTGCTTAAGCCACTGAGCCAAACTCCCAGCCCTAGTTTTTTTGAGGTAGGGTCGCACTATATAGCTCAGGCCAACCTTGCGCTTGCGTTGTAGCCCAAGCCAGCCTCGAACTCACAACGTTCCACCTACCTCAGCCTCCCGAGTGCTGGGATTAAAGGCTCATTAGAACTCTTTATGGTCCAGTTTGCACTTAGAAATCATATGGTAAAAAATACCTCTTGCATATACTCTGACAGAAGAAGTACTAAGAATTGGGGTGGCTGGGTTTTTTGTTTTTTGTTTTTTTTTTCATTCACAGTTATTTAAATTAGCTGTTCTGTTCAGGCATGGGTCTTCACTTACCTGCATTTAAACAAGGAGACACAAATGTCATGTAATAAAGGCCTCAGACAGGCTCTTGAAACAGAGGAAAGTATTGCTGGCCCTGGATTCTGCTTTTATTTTATTTTATTTTATTTATTTATTTTTTTGGTACTAAGGATCAAACTCACAACCTCATGCCTGCCAGGCAGGTGCTTATGTCACTGAGCTAAACCCCTGGCCCTATTTTTTTGAGACAGGGTCTCACTATGCAGTTCAGGCTGGCCTTGAACTCACTTTGTAGCCCAGGCTGGTCTCGAGCTCACAACAGTCCTCCTGCTTCAGTCTCCCGAGTGCTGGGATTAAAGGCATGCGCCACCACGTCTGGCTTGCTGTGACTATACTTGACACAAGCCTTTGGAGCTGGCTTGTGGGAAGGGGAAGAATTAGGAAAGGTTTAAAGATGCTGGCTGAAAAAAGTAGAACTGGAATGCCTGAGGCTGTACTTGATGGGAGATTCTGATCAGAGTTCAGATAGAAATGCTGATAGAAATTCTACCAGTAAAGACCAGGCTCAGGAGACTTCTGCTGGAAAGGACTACATTGGTTATTAAACTCCAAGCGATGTGTTTTAAGTCTTCACAGAAAGTTTGTCTGCATTCTGCTTGTGTCCAGAGACTTTGCCTGAGACTGAGAGTAAGGGCAGTGGATTAATTTGGCAGAAGAAATTTCAAGACAGTGTTGAGGTGGTGATGTGGCTATTGTTTGGAAGCATTTAGCCAGATTTATGTTGAGAATCAAGAGCAAAAAGCCCAGCTGGGCGTGGTGGCACACGCCTTTAATCCCAGCACTTGGGAGGCTAAGGTAGGAGGAGTGTTGTGAGTTCGAGGCCTGCCTGGGCTACAAGGCGAGCACAAGGCCGGCCTGAGCTACACAGTGCAACCCTGCCTCAAAAAACCGGGGCTGGGTGTTTGGCTCAGTGGCTTAAACTCCTGCCTGGCAGGTGTGAGGTTGTGAGTTTGATCCCCGGTGCCAGGAAAAAAAAAAAAGCCCAGCAGAATGATTTAAAGCTTTTTGAGTTTGGCCAGAAAGGAAGCTCCAATAAAGTTATGGCCTGCAGAGGTGGAACAGAGGAGAAATTGGTTGCCGAAAAGGTTAGTTCGAAAAAGTCAAGTATTCCAGAAGAAAACAGAAAAGATAACCTGAAGGTAGCACAAGAACCAGCAGAATTCCAGCCTCCACAGCCTTGTAGTTGCAAAGGTGAAAGAGTTTGTGTAGAAGACCAAGTGGGCAGCTCTTGTTGAATGCAGACCTGTTACCTCTGCATTAGTTAAACCAGGCCCTGTTTCCATGTATGATATGTACAGACCTGTAGCTAAGCTATTTCCTTCTCCCTTCAGTTGGCTTTAAGCAATGCAAATAAGGCTACTTGCAGTACTGATATGTAATCCTTGAGGCAGGCCAATGGTTTTCTGTTTCCTCACATTGTGTTCCCCATAAACAGCTGAGCACAGCAGGATGGCCAGATAGCTCCAGGAACGTCAGCGAGGTACCAGCCTCAATTTAAGGGGCTATGACTTCCCAGGGCACTAAAGTTTACATAGCAGAAACTAAAGCAACAGCCTCCTAAATCATTCAAATGTTATCCTAATTGGGTTATGCAGACTCTTTTTCTACATACCCTTCTTCCTGCATATTGCAGAGGTGCTTGCTCTCCACCTGGCCAGCTTAGTTCACAATGCTCATGTTAATTCCTGCCATCCTCACTCTCACTCATCCTTGAGCCACTCCCTTCTTCACGAGATAATAAATTCCGGGGGAGGCCTTGGATCAGGTCCTTTGTCCTCACCTGGACTGGACTCAGGACCCCTTGGCTGCCTGTAACTCTGAATATGTCTTAGTGTCTTTATTCTCACCATGGGTTGCACTGGAGGTGGTAGATTGGAATTAACTTGCTGGGATTCCAGTTTTTTTTTTTTTTTTGCGGCACCGGGGATCGAACTCACAGCCTCACGCCTGCCAGACAGGCGCGTAAGCCACTGAGCCAAACTCCCAGCCCTGGTTTTTTGAGGCAGGGTCGCACTATGTAGCTCAGGCCAGCCTTGTGCTCGCATTGTAGCCCAAGCCGGCCTCGAACTCACAATGCTCCGCCTACCTCAGCCTCCCGAGTGCTGGGGATTAAAGGCGTGAGCCACCATGCCCGGCTTCCAGTAATGTTTTAATGGGATTACTTTCTGGACCACCAGGGGGATGAAGTAAGGGATTACAATATTTGGATAACAACATACAGTATTTGGTTTACAGTACTTTGCTTCGAGCAGTGAGTCCCAGAGCACCATGTTTCAAAATGGCAGCAGCCTGGGGAAGTTGTTCCTTGGGACTTAGTTCATAGGCACTCAACCCTAACAGCCAAGAGAGAAGGAAGCCTGGCTGCAGATCTCAGCACTGTCCATGTGGCGCTGGTTTTAGATGTATGCAGAATGCAACAGTTGTGGGATTGGCAAGGCTTCCACTTAGATTTCAGCAGAAGGCCTGGGAGGCCAGGCAGTGTACCCTTGAGAAGGCAGTGTGTGAAGCTATGAGTGTGAAGCCAAAGGTACAGTAGAGACTCCAGAAGTCTGGAGAAGCCAGGAACATGGGTCGTCTGAGGAAAACTGCAAGGAGGGGGCAGAGCTGGCCCAAGAGAGAAGCCATGGGAGCTGCCACCACCAGAAGTGCCATAGGGATGGAGCCACCCAAGCCCTTTGGTGTTTGCAACTTACCGCAGATTGCCAGGGATGCCGGAAGTGGAACTGGTTAATGTTTGCCATGATGGATTTTGATTTTGCTTTGTTCCCATTCCTTGTTATGCCCGTTTGTAACTTTTGGAATGGAAATGTCCATCTTGTGCCATTGTATGTTGGAAGTGTTTAACTTCCTTTTCATTTATGTGGAGGCTTGCAGGTAAGAGTTTGCCTCAAACTTCAGAAGAGACTTTATTTACTTACTTATTTATTTTGTGGCACTGGGGATCAAACTCACAGCCTCATGCCTGCCAGACAGGTGCTTAAACCACTGAGCCAAACTCCCAGCCCTAGTTTTTTGAGGCAGGGTTGCACTATGTAGCTTAGGCCAGCCTTGTGCTTGCGTTGTAGCCCAAGCCGGCCTCGAACTCACAACGCTCCACCTACCTCAGCCTCCCGAGTGCTGGGATTAAAGGTGTGCGCCACCACGCCCAGCTCAGAGGAGACTTTAGACTTGTACTCTTCAGCAGTGCTTAAAATGTTAGGACTTTGGCAATGCTTGGAGATAGACTAAACGCCTTTTGCACAAAGGAATGTGCACAAGTCTTTGAGGAGCCAGGGGTGGGATACTGTGTCTTCTGTCTAGATGTCCCTCAAATCCCAATGCAGTCATAGGTGGGGCTTTTCCAGGGGGTGACTGGGTCTAGAATATGTGACCCTGGGATTGATTAACAGTGGGATACTAGGCTCAAGGGCACTAGGATTAAGGGTGTGAGTGCTACCTGCTATGAATAGACTGAATAAGATACAAGGGTTAGAAAGAGCTGTGGTCATCTCTTGTTGCTTTGTTACTGTCTGCCCACCATGAACTGCTTCTTCTCTGATGCCCATCTGCCATTCCACCCTGACTTGAAGCCAGCCAGTTATGAACTAAAACCCCTACAAATTGTGAATTAAATAAACCTTTCCCCCTTTAACGTTGGGTGTTGGGTATTTTGTCTCACCAAGAAGAAAAAGTAACTAAGACATGCAGGAAGAAAGAAAAAGTTTCTTTTTCTTGTTCTGAGAAGTTCAGTGTTGTCCAAAATCATAGACTTAGCTTGCAAGGCCACTTATTTAAGAAAAAGAAAGAAAGAAGGACATGAGAAAAAGAGGACATGAGAAAAAAGATAGTGGCAGCTGGTGACACATGTCCACATAAAAGTCACATGTAGTCACACAAGAAGACAGGATGGCTGCTGGCCATCCATGGTAAGTGACTGCACCCCTGACCAAAACGCAAAGTGAAGAAAGCCATTTACAAATAGGGTATTCGGAGACATGGCCAATTTAGCAAAATGTACAACAAACAATGCATACTTGCAGAGTGAATGCAGGTAGCTAGAAAGAAAAAAGCCTACCTTCCCTTCCCCATCCCCATAGCCGGCAAGAAAGCCCCTCACTGGTGCCTAGAGAACAGTCCCCTGTATTGCTAGCTTAGAGAAGAAAGGATAAGAAGGGAAAAGAAACCTCGCGGCATTTTAGAAAGAAAAAGTGTTCCCACATACCCCTTACCTTAGTCTCTGGTATCTGAGCTTTGTTCTTGTGCCTTGTCAGACCAAAATACCTTCTCTGAGCCGGGCGTGGTGGCACACGCCTTTAATCCCAGCACTCGGGAGGCTGAGGTAGGTGGAGCGTTGTGAGTTCGAGGCCGGCTTGGGCTAAAACGCGGCGCAAGGCCGGCCTGAGCTACATAGCGCGACCCTGCCTCAAAAAACCAGGGCCGGGAGTTTGGCTCAGTGGCTTAAGCGCCTGCCCTGGCAGGCGCGAGGCTGTGAGTTCAATCCCTGG
>RJWM01051406.1:0-10444 GCA_004363535.1 Dasyprocta punctata
GATTGAACTCACAACCTCGCGCTTGCCAGGGCAGGCGCTTAAGGCACTGAGCCAAACTCCCGGCTGGATCTACTTTTAGTTTATGGCATATAGAAATCAGTTTTTCCAGCACCATTTGTTAAAGAGGCTATCTTTCTTCTAATGTACATGTTTGGCTCCTTTGTCAACGATGAGGTGGCTTAGTGTGTTTGTAGTTGTGGGTGTATCTTCTAATCTATTCCATTGATCTTCAGGTCTGTTTTGATTCCAGTACCATGTTGATTTTATCTCAGTGGCTTTCTAGTACAATTTCCATTCAGGGATTGTGATGCCTCCTGCCTTACCTTTGTGGACCAGAATTGCCTTTACTATTCTAGGTCTCTTCTGGTTCCAGATGAATTTCAGAAATGCTTTCTCTGATTCTGTGAGGTAGGCAAGTGGTATTTTGATTTGGATTGCATTAAATCTGTATAACAATTTTGGGAGAATGGCCATTTTCATGATGTTTATTCTTCTTATCCATGAACAGGGAATATCTTTGCATTTTCTGAAATCTTCTTTAATTTCCTTTTTCAGAGTAGTGCAATTTTCACTGTATAGATCTTTTACTTCCTTTGTTAGATTGATTCCTAAATATTTCATTTTTTTGGATGTTATAGTGAAGGGTGTGATTTCCCTTTTTTCTCTTTCAGTGAGCTTGTTGTTTTTGTACAGGAATGCTATTGATATTTTAGTGTTGACCTTGTATCCAGCAACATTACTGTCTGGGTTACTTTTTACTTATTGCCGAGACAAAATACCTGACGCCCATGATTAGGGATGGAAACGTTTATTCTTACAGTTTCTCGGGAGTTTCAGTTCACACTTCGTTGGCTGCAAGTCAACATGGGGTGGCAGGGCTGCTGTTCATGGTGGCAGCAAGACGCAAGGCACACTGGCCAGAGACAGAGAGAGAGAGAGAGAGAGAGAGAGAGAGAGAGCAGAAGCAGAAGACCCACCTTCCCTTACACTGTATGTCGGTTCCACTCCTGTTTGAGTACAGCAAACCAAACATATGCAAGTGACAGACTTAGCCCCATCAAAGGTATGTGAGGACTTGGGGGTACATAGCATATCACCCAATACTTTCCACCCCTTGACCCCCAAGGACTCATTTACCTTCTTAATACAAAAGACATTTAGTCTATCTCTAAGAGCTCCCAAAGTCCTAACAGTTTCAGCATTGCTGAAAAGTCCAAGTCCCAAATCTCCTCCAAGATCTATGGCAAACTCTTAACTCTAACCCCCTGTACAAATGAAAACAAGGTTAAGCACTTGCAACATACAAAGGCACAAGGTAAACCGTACCATTCCAAAAGTTGCAAATGGTAATACAAAGCATTGGAACCAAAGCAAGTCCAAAATCCAGCAGGGCAAACATTAAGTCCTGGAGTTCTCTGCTCAGCATCTGAAGCAACCTGGTTGTAAGCTCCAAAAGGATTGAGTGATTCCATCCCTGCTGCACTTTCAGGGGTCTTAACTTCCAGAGCTTTCCTTGGACAATCCATGTTCCTTGGCTTCACCCTTACATCTTTACACATTGCTCTCTGCAGGCGAGGCAGAAACTGCCTTAGCCTTTTCTTGCACTTAAAACCAGTGCCACGTGGATGCTGTCAATGTCCACTGCAGGCTGGAGCAGTAGCCAGGCTTTCCTCTCTCTTGGCTGTAGGGGTTGACTGCCTGCATAACTGAGATCTCTGAACCTGATTGTGAGGAACAGCTTCTCTATGCTGCCACCATTCTGGAATCTGGTGTGCTCACCCCTGTTTTGGGATATGACGTGGCCTCTGTTGGCACTCTGGGACAAGGCACTCTGTGACTTTTTGTCACCACTCTGGGACAGGGCACTCTGTGGCTTTTTCCTCCTAGCAAACTCTTTCACTTTTGAAGGCCTGAGGCTGCAAAGGCTGGAGACCCACTGCTTCCTGGGATGCCCTGAGGCCATCATTTTTATTCTTTTGTTCCTTTTCAGCAATCAAGGTCTCAGTTCCATCTTTACAGTCCACAGCTTCCTGGCCAAACTCACGTTTTAAATCTCCATGCTGGGCTCCTTGCTTTTTATTTGTAACATAAATCTGGCTAAGAGACCCCAACAAAAGCGAGGCCACCATTTCAACACTAGATTGCCTGGAAATTTCTCTCTGTAGAATAATCCTTTGCCCTTAATCTCAGTCTCAGGCAGAGTCTCTGGGCATGGGCAGAACTCAGACAAACTTTCTGCCAACCCGTAACACACATCGTCTCGAGTCCAACCACCAATGGCATCCTTCTTCCCAGCAGAAACCTCCTGAACCTGGTCCTTACCAGCAGACTTTCTATCAGCCTTCTGGTCTCCGGGGCTCTGACCAGAATCTCCCATACAGAACAACCTAAGCAGTTCCAGCTCTATGCATGTAGGTGACATCTCCGAACCTTTCCAAACTTTCCCCGCAAGCCATTTCCAAAGGCTCTCGAACCACATGGTCAGGAATAGTCACAGCAATGACACCACTCCTCTGGTACCCAATTTTGTCTTGGTTACTTTTCACTCATTGCCAGACAAAATACCTGACACCAAAATTAGGGACAGAAAGGTTTATTCTTACAGTTTCTCAGGAGTTTCAGTTCACACTTAGTTGGCTCCAAGTCAGCATGGGGTGGCAGGGCTGATGTTCATGGTGGCTGCAAGCTACAAGGCATGCTGGCGAGAGAGAGAGAGAGAGAGAGAGAGAGAGAGAGAGGAAGCAGAAGACCTGCCTTCCCTTACACTGTATGTCAGCTCCACCCCTGGGTGGGTACAGCAAACTGAACACAAGGAATCACCAGACTTAGCACCATCAAAAGTATGTGAGGACTTGGGGGTACATAGCATATCACCCAATACAATTACTGAATTTGGTTATTACATCTAGAAGCCTTTCAATGGATTTTTGGGGTCTTCTATGTAGAGTATCATATCATCTGCAAATAATGATAATTTTACTTCTTTCTTTCTACCCTTATCCCCTTTATTTCTTTCTCTTGTCTAATTGCTCTGGCTAATATTTCCAGAACCATATTGAATAACAGTGGTGATAATGGACATCCTTGTCTTGTTCCTGATTTTAGGTTGAAAGTTTTCAGTTTTTCTCCATTTAGTAAGATGTTTGCTGTTGGTTTATGATATATGGCTTTTATCAGATTGAGGTAGAGACCATCTATTCTAATTTTCTATAGGGTTTTTTATCATGAATGGGTGTTGGATTTTGTCAAAAGTTTTTTTCTGCATCTATTGAGATGATCATGTGGTTCTTGTCCTTGTTGATATGGTGAATACATTTCTTGATTTGCATATGTTGAACCATCTCTGCATTCCTGGGATGAATCCCACTTGATCATGGTGTATAATCTTCCTGATAACTTGCTATATTCTATTTGCCAGTATTTTGTTGAGCATTTTTGCACCTATGTTCATCAGGTAGATTGCCCTGTAATTTTCTTTTTTGGTTGGGTCTTTCTCTGGATTTGATATTAGGGTAATACTTGTTTCCAGTAATGACTTAGGGAGACTTACTTCCCTTTGAATTTCATTGAAGAGTTTGTGGCAGACTCCTATATTTAATCTAGGTAATTATTTTTTCACAGTACTGTCAATATATTTTTTTATTAAGGTTAATTCATTTGACAAAGGAACTAGAGTTTTCATGTTTGCATCTTGGGTCTCTTGCTTCCTATATTGGCTTATTTTTCAGCATGTATATTCCTCATATTTCTCTGGTATAAAATAAGAACATACTATCTCATAGGATTGACATTGCATCACTGAGCTGTTACATGTGACTTTGATTAATTCTTAATAAATAGCTAACAGCCACTGAATACATAAGAATTACTGTTATTACTTCTCAGTGAAAAGCCAAAGGCTTTCATGATAACTAAAAAATGTTATAGCCCTCCAAAGGAACATCTTCACAACTGTCTCAAACTCTTACGCATTACCACCATTTGTTTAATGTCAGAGGCACCATTCACACAAGCCATCCCGTTACTGTACATAGTGAGTGCCAATTTACCCATTCAGCTTGTTGTTATAGTAACTATTATAACTCAATAATAATTGTTCTTGATAAATTAATGCTATTTTTTATAAGGACTATTTCATGATAGAGTTGTCTTCTAAGGATAATGACAGTGATGAAATGAATAGCTAGTAGTGGTGTCTGCAGCCATCCTCGGATGTGCAGTGCCCTGTTTACAAACTGTGAGGCATTGCCATCTTTACAGAATGAGATTTGAAAGTAGGCAATGGGAAAAATTCTTTCATCTTCAAAGATTTGACTTTTCAGGAGAAGTAAACTTTATCACATAAAATTACTGCCTTAGCCATGTGGTCTAAAAGTAGTCATAGTTTGCTATGAAACAGATCATATTCCTTCATATCCTTTTCATATTAGTAAGACATTGAATTCTGCATAATTTTGTTCATAATGTTAATCATATCTGTTTAATTCTTTGCCACTAAATATTTTTAAATTAATGCAATGATCTAGTTAAATATACCTCCAGTTTTTCTCTCATTCAACCCACTGTGTGTGTCTCTACAACCTTAATCTTTTCAAAACCGTACTTCTAGGAAATTATTCTTGAGCCAAAAATCTCTCAACATTGGCCTTACCCTACTAATCAAAATTCTCTCTTCATCATAAGAATAAGTAATCCTCGGATGTTGTGGAGCAGGACTTCTGGAACATAGACAAGAAAAGAATCATTTTTATAGGAATATGGAAAGACAGAAGAGAAATTCCCACAAGAACGTCTATAATGTTACCAACCTTGCCAGCCAGGCAAGGGATATCTGGATTATTTGCTTTCCAGAGAGCCACTGAATGGGAGGGAAAAGGATAATTCTCCAGTCTCACCACAAGGGGGAAGCAAACACCGATCCTTGGATTGCGTGGAATCCATCAGGCTTGAAGGAGGGAAAAAGGGAGAGTCAGGTAAGATGAATTTCAGTCACATTTTTCCCATTGATATGGTTGGTATCAAACTGTTTCTTAGGTAAAGGACAAGTTTTAAAATAATCCTGTAGCTTTGTAAAAATGCAGATCTCTGATCCTTACCCCCAGAAGAGTTCACTTCTATCTCCTAACAAATGTTTGTGCAGTTCTTCAGATACTCTTATAAGCACATATATAGCATAAAAGCATCAACGATGTGCTTTTTGCTTCATTATCCATGCATTTCCTTAGACCGTTTCCTTGTTTTAAATAACGCATTCTTCCATCTTTACATCTGTGAAAAAATTTGTTCTCCAAGATTGTGTACTGTAAATGCAGTGTTTCTTCTGATGTCTTTTCAGAGGTCCTTCTTCGACCAACGAATTAATGCACCTGATGCAATGGATTGGCTATGGAGAATTATCAGTACCAGGACAGGGCAGAAGTTAGTAATACTGTACTGTGATGGGACTTCTGAGATTCTGCTAGAAGCTGGAACCTAATTTTTCCACTAAAGTTTGGAGTTGTCTGTTGATTTAAACTAAAATAACCTGACTTTGCATGTGGCTAAAGCATTTGGAATGTATTTCACATAAATCTTCCAGTTAGAGAAGCTGTTTCCAGTTGTTTTAAAAATAAAGTCATCTGGAGGTATTTAAAAACCCCCGATACTTGAACACGAATCCCAGACATTCTTATTTGTCATACAGTATGCATAGGTGTCCACATTTTGAAAAACCTTCTCAGGATACTCTATGTTCCTCAAAGTTTGAAGCAACTAAATGAGACCAAAATTAATATGTATAATACAGTTTTGGAGGACTATCAACCACATGAGAGCTGCAGTTTTAAGATAGGTAGTAGGGGAGATTAACTGATTCCCGAGTCACTTTCATAATGACTGCTATAATGGAGTGGATAACTGGTCAAACGTGCACTTGTAAGTTATAAAAAAGTGCATAATTTGCAATAATGTACATGATGGGCTGGGAGGCATTGTTATTAGGTTCTAAGTGGGTAGATTTGAACCTCAGATTTAAACCTAAGAATTCTAGATGCATCTGTTCTTAAGGTATACGCACATTACCATATTTTATATTTATTAGGATCTGTGAAAAGTTTGTTAAAAACAAACTTCCTAAGACATCTGTCTTGTGACAAATACTTGTGTAGGTTTTTTTTTCAAAATAATCTTGTGATCCTTTTTGCTTACCAGAAAATCACACTTGGAACTACAATATATTCATCCAATAAAACTAGAACTGATGTAGTTCAAGTAGTTATTCAGTTTAAATCAATATACATCATCTGTTTTGCTAAACTAATTTTATGGGATCAGCTTTATACAATTTCCCTTAAAAAAGAGAATTTCTTGAAGCTTGAAATCTATTTCTTTAATTTCTACTGTACTTTAAGATATGAATGCACTATTATTCTGGGAAAATAACCTATACAAATCTTTGAAGAATTGTAAATGTGTAAATATATAGGAGTTTTAAATCAGCACTGCAAAATGAAAACATTCTTAGAGATAATAAAAAAGTCAGTTAATAGGAAAATGTTAAATCAATAATGGTAGTTAAAGTAAGTGACAGTTGCTGAATAATTAATATTCGCCAAACACTGCCCTGGATTGTTTTTTATTTTAAAAAGAAGAAAAAGAAATAAAACAGAATTTCAAAACAAGATAATAGGAGAGTAATAATAATTAATTCATTGTGTATTGCTATCTAAAGAGTAGTTACTCAGGGTACAAGATACAGAAATGACAAGGATTGGGGATATAGCTCAGTGGCAAAGCTTCTGCCTGGCAAGTGCAAGGTCCTGAGTTTGATTCCCAGTACAAAAAAAGAAAAAGCTGTAGGCATGAGATGTTGCCCAAACAATATTAGCACAAACCTTTCTTTTCAATGAACTAAGAGAAACTAGCTATGTAACAATCTTAACTATGATTCCTTTTCTCATCCTTCCTTTCCCCCATCACAATTTCTCTTTTCTTTTGAACAGTTTTTTCCCAATTCACAATATCTATCTTACATTTTGGGTCCTATTTACTCATTCAACTTCTCACACTAGTGAGACTATATGATGCTTACATATGTAGATATGATTTATTTAACTTATGAGTGTGGTCTGGGTTGGATGCTTTGTGTGGATTATGTCATTTATTCTTTTCAACAAATGCACTATGTAGTGTCAAAGTAGAAATTGCATTGGGCAGAATTAAACACATGAAAAAATATTTTATTTAGGGAAGACTTTATTATTGGGAAGAAAAGTCACATCTTAGCCCACATTTAGTTATACTGAAACAAAAGATGAAAGGGTTTTAAACACTGGGATAATATATCGGAGAAGTATTGGAGGACTATAGGAAGGAATTCATGGGCTATTTGAGTTTATCAATTGTTTTTTTTTCCAAAGGAAATTGATCTTCTCATAATTTTATGACAGGATCTAGTTAACTTAGAACAAGGTACCCACAACAGTTAGACTCCCAGACTCCTACAAACATTGAGAGAAAATGTTTCCTACATGTCTTGATAATTACATTGCAAATGAATGATTTCTGGATTTTTGAGAAAGTCATTCTAGGGTTGTAAAAATGACAAGAAGCATTTTAAAATTTTATACTTCAAAGGAGCAAACCAAGACTTTTATGGGTGTTCTAAGTCAATACTCTTTAAGAAAACAGGTGGTCAGGGGTCTAGAGACAGGAAGAAACCTCTTAAAGTTTAATCAGACCTACGAGAAAGCAAGGCCATCTTGGTCAGCAGATGCTTTTACTAAATTCTTCATTTTACAATGAAGAAATTGATGCTTAGGAAAAACAAGGACCTTGTCCAAGATTACACTGCTAATATATGTAGGAATATGATCAAATCTCATCTTTGATTCTTATGACAGGAAATTTATCCCAATTGTGACGCTGCTTACACCTCCACACAATGATACACGATGAAGCTTTTAAAAAAGCATAAATTCTGTGACCTACAAATGATTACATTTATTTAAAAAGTAGAGAAATAGATTCAGTTGAATTTACAGTGAGTCAGCTTATTTCTCTTTCTCTCTGTTTTTATTTTTTTATTTTTTATTTAAGCTAAAAAGAAAGAAAAAAAGATGTATAACAAAGACAACAAGAAAAAGAGACAAACAAACGACTAGAGTAAATACACAACAGTAACATTGCACATTTACAAAACAGGATGAAAGAAACTTGACAATGGTTGGAATACTGCGTATTGTTATCTTCAAAATGGTTACTTACATTAACAGATATAGACATGTAAGACTGATCCAATCATATGAGTATTAATTGTTCTTTCTCAATAACGAATACATTCAGCAGTGTGATCATTTTAGTTATCTTACATATACATATATACAGGTTTATATCTTTTCCTCTTCCCTTTTCTCTTTCCGCCTTTTCCCTTTCCAATTACTTTTGCTCTTCAAGCTGCTTTTTACCCTTACATAGTACTTATTATAGATTTTGGATCATATATACATTTTCCATTCCTTACACTAGGGAGACAATACGGTATTTACACATGTGGGTGTGATTTATCTCACTTATGAGTATGGTCTCAAGTCGTGACCATTTACTTATAAAAGTCTCAGTGCAATCTTTCTTAATACCTGAGTAGTATTCCATTGTATAAAAATACCACATCTTTTTTATCCATTCTTTGATTGATGGGCACTTGGGTTGTTTCCAAAACCTGGCTATTGCAAATTGGGTTGCTATAAACATGGGTGCACAGATATCACTGTGTTATGATGTTTTCAATTCTTCTGGGAAAATGCCCAGAAGTGGGATGGCTGGGTTGAATGGGATCTCTAATCTTAGCTTCTTGAGGAATCTCCACACTGATTTCCACAGTGGTTGCACCAGTCTACACTCCCACCAACGGTGGAGAAAAGTTCCTTTTTCCCCACAGCCCCTCCAGCATTTGTTGTTGGTTTGTTTTTTAATCTTGGCCATTCTTTCTGGAGTGAGATGGAATCTCAGTGCTGTTTTAATTTGCATTTCATGAATGACCATTGATGTTGAACATTTTTTCATATATTTCTTTGTCATTTGCATTTCTTCTTCTGAGAAGTGTGTATTCATCTCAGATGCCCATTTTTGGATTGGGTTCTTGAATTTTAGGGGCCTGATTTCTTTTAATTCTTTATATGTTTTAGATAGAAGTCCTTTGATGGTCAATGGGCTAAGATATTTTCACAGTTCATGGGTTTTCTTTTCACTCTGTTGGAGATTTCCTTTGACATGCAAAAACTTTTTACTAAGATGAGATCCCAGTTGTTGATTCTGGGAAGTGTTTCCCATGCAATTTGATTTTTGTTCATGAACTCTCTGCCTACTCCTATGTCATCAAGATTTTTACCTAATTTGTCTTCTAGTAAGTTTAATATCTCTGTTTTAATATTCAGAACCTTGATCCATTTTGACTTTATTTTAGTGCATGGTGACAGACATGGGTCTAGTTTTAGTTTATGGCATATAGAAAGCCAGTTTTTCCAGCACCATTTGTTAAAGAGGCAGTCTTTCTTCCAATGTACGTGTTTGGCCCCTTTGTCAAAGATGAGGTGGCTGAATGTGTTTGTAGTTGTGGTTGTATCTTCTAATTTATTCCATTGATCTTCAGGTGTGTTTTGATTCCAGTACCATGCTGATTTTATCACAGTAGCTTTGTAGTATACTTTCAAATCAGGGATTGTGATGCCTCCTTCCTTCCCTTTGTTGCCCAGAATTGCCTTTGCTATTCTAGTTCTTTTCTGGTTCTTGATGAATTTCAGGAATGCTTTCTCTAGCTCTGTGAGGTAGGCAGGTGGTATTTTGATTGGGATTGCATTGAATCTGTATAATAATTTTGGGAGAATGGCCATTTTGATGATATTTGTTCTTCCTATTCATGAACAGAGAACATCTTTCCATTTTCTGAAATTTTCTTCGATTTCCTTCTTTAGAGTAATGTAATTTTCATTGTATAGATCTTTTACTTCCTTTGTTAGATTGATTCCTAAGTATTTCATTTTTTTGGATGTTATAGTGAAGGGTGTGGTTTCTCTTATTTCTCTGTCACTGATTTTGTTGTTTGTGTACAGGAATGCTATTGATTTTTGAGTGTTCACCTTGTATCCAGCTACATTACTAAATTTAGTTATTACTACTAAAAGTCTTCTAATGGATTTTTGGGGGTCTTCTATGTAAAGTATCTTATCATCTGCAAATAATGATAATTTCACTTCTTCCTTTTCTATCCTTATTCCCTTTATTTCTTTCTCTTGTCTAATTGCTCTGGCTAATATTTCCAGGACTATATTGAATAGGAGTGGTGATAATGGACATCCTTGTCTTGTTCCTGATTTTAGGTTGAAAGTTTTCAGTTTTTCTCCATTTAGTAAGATGTAGGCTGTTGGTTTATGATATATGGCTTTTATCAGGTTGAGGTAGAGACCAT
>RJWM01051407.1:0-10444 GCA_004363535.1 Dasyprocta punctata
CCCTTTCCACCCATTCCCCTCCCAATTGTCTTTGCTCTTTGAGCTGTTCTCTACCCTTCCACAGTATCCATTGTAGACTCTGAATCACATATACTTTTCCATTTCTTACACTAGGGAGACAATACGGTATTTACACATGTGGGTTTGATTTATCTCGCTTATGAGTATGGTCTCAAGTTGTGACCATTTACTTATAAAAATCTCAGTGTCTTCTTATCATTCAGAAGCAATGTATGAATGGCCACATTTACTGGTCCATGTTTATAACTTTAGGTCAGAAAATTTTTCCACTCTAAGTCATAAATGTTTTCTCAAATATTGTCTTCTGGTTCTTTTTAAAAAGACATGTGTGAGTGTAGGATTTCTTGCATCTGGAGTTTATTTTCATATTTCCATGAATTAGAAACCTAGCAAAGCACAATTTTTCATGGCTATAATCCCAGCATTCTGGGAGGTTGAAGTTATAGTACCATAAATTTTAGCTCAGTACTGGCAGTTTATTGACTTAGCAAGACCTTTCTCAAAACACAAAATGAAAAATGGCTAGAGATGGATCTCAGAATGAAGGTGCTGTGTTCAATCAGCACTATTAAAAAATAAAAGCAGGAATCATTTTCCTTTAATGCTCTCAAACAACTTCAAATACTCCCACAGTGCTGTTGTTGAATATTTTATATGAGTTAGTATGGAATTTAGGGTCTGAATTACACCTAGACAGAATTAAAATATGACAAAGTCAAAGAAATCAATATTGATTTTGCTCTGAATCTCTGCAACTTTTCACTTTAGGGGATACAAACATTTTAAGACAAAGCAAGAACTTGATAATCTTCCAGTGTATTGTTTCCCAGAAACTAATTCCTCTTAGAGTAGAAAAAATGACTTTCCCATTACTTTCCATATTATTCCTTAGAACTCAAGTGGATATAGGCTTGGGGTGTGACTCAATGTCTGAGAGTATGCCCAATACACACATCCCTGGCTTAAATTCCCAACACACACACACACACACACTGAATATGTTGCAGCATAGCAAATTACAGATTATTTGTCAAACAGATTATTTGTATTTTAACGGATGGAAGTCCACATTCTAAAGGTTGAAGGATGGACAAGGATATTGTCAATGTTATAAAACTAGGAAAAATGGGGAATAAATGGACATGCAGTTTGAATATGGAAAACAAAACCACAGATTTCTAAAGCAGAATACTCAAACCTAATAGAGATAGAAGAGCAAAGGAAAGAAACCTCCTTGCGGACATTTAGGAAAGGACTGGGTAGAGAGAGTAATATCATATCAACTTGCTGACACTTTACTCTGTGACAAAATTTGCTTTAAAAACACCACAGTGGTCATCTCACTTGATTCACAAAGTAACAATTTGAAACACAAATTATCATTATCCTTTTCACCTTACGTTTTTTGGATGCATAGTTATTATCGTAAAAAGGAAGAAATTCTACCATTTGACACATCATAGATGAACCTGGAGGACATTGTGATCAAAAACCTAAGCCAGAAACATAAATGCAAAAACTGCATTATCTCACTTATATGTGAAATCTAGAATGTCTACCCTTAAAACATCTAAACATCAAAAGTTCATAGAGTTTTGGGTCACTTAGTCAAGGTCATTATCAAGCAAAAAAAAAAAATGAGATTAAGACTCAGGTTCATCCATTTCCAGGCTTGCCTTCTCCCTCACCTGCTACAGCTGCTGCACTGCTGACACCACAGAGCGGGGGAGAAGCAGAAGAAGCCGGGTCTGGATGCACAGGAGACTGTGATGCAGGCTATGTGTGAAGGCATTGAGCTGGGCTTGCCTTGTGTTTTTACAGTGCAATTAGTGATCACACAGACTTGTGGTGTCAACATGGTTTGCTAATTTCAGACGAAGATGATGGATCAATAATAATTGACTTTGAGCTTCAAAACTAGGCAATCTTGACTAATCAGTTAAGCATATCAGACAACATAGGTTTTTTAATATCTAAAATAGAATAATAATTCAAACACTTATTTTATACTAAAATTATGCAACTTAGGTGTAAAATCTAAGTAAACCAGAGAAGCCTAGGAAGATGGACAGTTGATATATGATAATATAAGACAAGATAAATATCTTCAATCCAAAAATTAAAAACAGGGGGCTACAAAGGAATGGGAGCAAAGCAAGCCCAAAATCCAACATGGTAAACATTAAATCCTGTTTTTCATGTACAGCACCTGAAGCAATCTGTGACAATTTGTGACCTCCAAAGAACTTGTGTGTTTCCACTCCTATGGCACTTATGGTACTTACAGCTCCCACAGATTCTGTCTTAGGCTTGCTTTGCTCCATCCTTGCAGTTTTCCTTAGATGATTCGTGTTCCTAGCGTTTCTAAACATCTGGGGTCCTCACTGCAACTTTGATTTCCCTCTCATAGCTTCACACATTGCCCTCTCAAGGGCACTCTGCCTGGTCTTGCAGTTCTTATGAAAGCAAGGTAAAAACACTTATAATGCCATGAATCTTTCATTCTGCAAGGGCTTAAAGCCAGCACAACAAGGATGTCACCGAG
This sequence comes from Dasyprocta punctata, assembly GCA_004363535.1. NCBI lineage: Eukaryota > Metazoa > Chordata > Mammalia > Rodentia > Dasyproctidae > Dasyprocta > Dasyprocta punctata. Next base: position 2,567 of record RJWM01051407.1, read on the forward strand.
GTCTGCTGTCAGCTGGAGCACTAAGTCAGGGTTTCCCTCATTTGGCTATAATGTCTGGATCACTGGGCACTCTGAATCCAGTTCTGAGGAAGAAATTTTATATGCTGACACAATTCTGGAGCATGGCATTGTGTCACTTTCTCCACAAAACAAAGACTTTCACTTTTGCAATTTTGAGGCTCTAAGGAGTAAAAAATGCTACTTTTTGTTGCCTTTAGGACATCTTTTCTATTCTCCTGTCCCTTCTCAGTAATTGAGATTTCTTCAGCCCTACCTTTGCAGTTCACAGCTTTATTAGAGCTTCCTTTCTGGCCAAACTTACAATGTTTTAAATCACCCAGTTGGGCTCCTTGCTCTTGATTCAGAACATACATCTGGCTCAAAGATCCCAACAATAGCCATGCCACCATGTCACCATTCAACTGCCTTGAAACTTCTTCTACCACATTAATTAGTCCACCACTCTTAATCTTACTCTCAGGCAAAGACTCTGGACATGAGCAAAACACAGAAAAAAAATTTGTTGAATGATAACACACATCATCTGAAGTACGGCAGCCAATGCAATCCTTCCCTGCAGAATCCACCCTAACCTGGTCTTTATCAGCAGTCTTACTTTCAGTCTTCAGGTCTTCTGAGCTCTGATAAGAATCTCCTACACAGAGCAGCCTAAGACATTCCAGCTCTACTCTTTCAGTGACATCTTTGAATCTTTCCAAACTCTTCCCACAAGACTTTTCCAAAGGCTTTTGAACCATATGGTCAGGTACTGTCACAGCAATGAACCCACTTCTCTGGTACCAAAGTTTGTCCTGGTTTATTTTCTCTCATTGTTGGACAAAATCCTAGACCCTGAAAATTAAGGAAAGAAAGGTTTTAGCTCACAGTTTGTAGAGGTTTCAGTCCGTAATCACCTGGCTACAAGGCAGGATGTCATGACTCAAAGGCAGAAGATGGAAAGAAAAAGCAGCAAGAACAAAGCCAGAGGGAGAGCATGTCTCTTTTTCTCCCTTGTATTACAAACAGGCTACCTCTCTGGGGAGGTGTAGTACTCCCATCATCTCCATGACCTCCTCTTGCATAAGATGAGGATGTTCAAAAAGTGAAGAACCCTCACCCCCTGCTGTGTTACTTCTTTAAACTTCTAAACTTCTCACATTGACATAATGTATAAAACAAAACAGGCCCATCGTTCCTCTTCATCTCTACTAGAGGATAGTAGTGGTGTCCTTATATTGGTCTGATGTAAATGGCTGCACTCAACATCCCTCATGTGCTGGTGACACCCTCAAAGTTTGCACAAACTGAGCAATTGTCACAAGCTTTTTTCAAATGACACCTAGTTTCAAATAAAAGAAACAGAATTGTCTGTGTTTAAGGATGTATGTTATGATAGTCCCCTTTCCTGATGAAGAATCAGATAAAGAGATAAAGCAGCTGTCTTATATTTATGATGGTAATTAATACTTGACGCTAGTTCAGGAATAAGGGCTCTTTAACCATAAGCTTTTACTCTCTGACTTTGAAGCACTTGACTCTTTTCGAATCTTTTGGCATTACATTGCATTTGTACTTTGGATTCTTTTCTACACCCCAGATTTGTGAACCTTGTCATCCAGGTCCATGACACAATTTATGCTTATAGAATTTACAGTTTCCTATAAGAGTTTTTGTATTCAGAGATTTGTTTTCCTTTCTCCTTGTCTACAGTAGAATGCATAGAAGCTGATAGGAAAATAGTTGTCACTAAATGCTAGAAATGATGAAGAAGAAGATAATTGGGAGAAATTTCAATGGCAAGTATCAAAATGCATTTAGGAGGAATGAGTTCCATTTGCTGTGATTGTAGTTCACATCAATTTATTCCATATATTGAACAAAACTGGAAGAGAGGAGTTTAAATATTCCTAGCACAAAAGCATGATGAATATTTAAAGAGATGAAAGTGCTAATTACCATAGCTTGATTAATATCACTATGCTGAATGAGCTCCTTTCCACCCTAATATACACTCTTTGTATATGTCGAAGAAACAATTGGATGCAGACAGGAAAACCAAACATCCCAATGTTACTCAGTCAACATGTTGAACAAATCTTCATAAAATATTAATAGTAGTCTTTCTAAATACACAAATCACAAGATTTATTAAACATCTCTTTTCATTATTTGACCCCAGTGTTTCTTCATAACCTTTTTAACTTCCTCATTTCTGAGGGTGTAGATTAAAGGGTTCAGCATAGGTGTTATTAAGGTTAAAAACACAGCCACAGCTTTGTCAGTGGGGAAGGAGGTCATGGGTCTCAGGTAGAGATATGAACAAGGCACAAAGAATAAGATGACAACCGTGACATGAGAGGTGCAAGTGGACAGAGCTTTGTGGCGCCCTTCAGCACTGTATGTCCTCAGGGAGTGCAGGATGATGATGTAGGAGATAACCAGCAAAGAAAAAGTGAGCAAACACAGTGACCCACTGTTGGCAGCAATCAGGGGCCCCAGAGTGTGGGTGTCAGTGCAAGCCAGCTCCAGGAGTGGAATTAAATCACACAAGAAGTGGTCAATGACGTTGGGTCCACAGAATGGTAACTGGGCAATAAAGAAAACCTGTATCCCTGCATGAACTAACCCTAAAAGCGGCCCCCATCAGGAAAGCACACACAAGTTGGCTCATGATAGTCACATAGTGCAAGGGCTTGCAGATGGCCACATAGCGGTCATAGGCCATGGCAATGAGCAGGATGATCTCAGCGGCAGCAAAAAAGTGATCAGCAAAGAGCTGAGTCATGCAGCCATTGAAAGATATGGTGCTCTTTTCAGAGATCAAGTCAAAGACCATTTTGGGAGCTGTGCAGGAAGAGTAGAAGCCATCTATAACAGACAGACAGGACAGGAAAATATACATGGGAGAAGCCAGGGCTGGGCTGATGAAGATGGTGATGGAGATAAGCATGTTACTTGCCAGTGTGGTCAAGTAGGTCATGAAACACACAATGCATAAGAGTTTCTTCAGTTGTGGATTTTGGGTGAAACCCAGTAGGATGAATTCTGTTACATTCCTCATTCTTTTCTTCAGTTAGTGTGTGGTTTGGGCATATGGTCTACCTGAAAGAAAGACATGGTAACCTGAGATGATTATATTACAAATCCAGTAATAAAATACTTTACTGGTTAAGTACTCCTATTTTATGAAACTAATTGGCATACACTTTTACTCACGTCTGTTCTTTGTAGACAATTTTATAGAAGAGTAGAATGAACATAGATTTCTTTTAATTCTCTTTAATGAAATAATGTTAGTAACTTACAAGTATCACTGAAGCTAAGCAAGTGTTAATAAGAATCAATACCGATATGTAGATGTCCACAATTTCTTGCTGTAAAAATTCTTGAAGATATCTTCTTTTCATTGTTTGGATTGTGTGTGTGTGTGTGTGTGTGTGTGTGCGTGTGAGTGTGTGTGTGTGATTTATACTCATCTATAGTCATGAGTATTTATGGAAGTGCAAAAACAGTATTCTATCCAAGTCATCTGTCTGGCACAGCAAAGTGACAACTCTTATTCAAAATACACCAGCTGTATTCTATGATTCATGACCCCAATCATATTAATACACAGATATAAGGGCAGATCTACACAGTGAGTTGTTTTCTCTTTGACTGCAGAGAAACCATTTGTATTACACCTTGTTGAGCATAATTCCTTCAACAGTCATAAATGTCATATATGACACTAAAGAACCCTTTATTCTATGCTGTTTTTCTTACATATTTAGAAGTGGCTAAAATTCATACTTTTATATAAAAGAAATTTTCCTTGCAGTTGAACTTTTGTCTCATATACAGTTGTGTTCTGTATGAGATAATTTTAGTGCTTAGATAATGCAAAGAGTATTAAAGAGGACAAGAGGTTACCTTATGTCCTATGACAAGACACAAATGATAGGGTCATCTATGATAATAAAATTTACACTCTTGAGTTAACTCAGTTGATTAAGATATTGAATTTTTAGTTTTTATTGCTAACTGGTGGAAATATTGAACATTTAAAAGTTAATTCTGTTTCTGGAATGTTCTAAGCTTTGATTTTTCAACAGTAAATATATGTTGTTTTCTATTCTTCCCCCTCCTGTTCTCTGTTTCTAACCCCAATCCTTGTCAAAAAGCATGAACATATAATTTTCCACAAAATTTCTGAACACCAAAGTCAGTATTATGGTTTCTCAGTTTTAACGGAAGTGAGGGAAATTATCTTTGGTTTTCAGAATAAGTCAGCATTGAGGTGTCTTCTTTTAATCTAAGGTTTATATTGATGGTGACTATGTTGTTAATCATTATTAGTGAATTTAATTCACAAATACTTCATTCATGCAACATAAAAAACATGAAAAGGGATAAATTGACACCACCATCATTTAGATGTTGAATCATGACTAACTGATATATATATTCAAAGAAATTTGAAACCACAACCAATTAATTTTTCTACAAATATGCAAGCTAGCCCAAGAATTTAACAGGAGATAAAATAACAAGAATATTCACAACAATTTTGAATAAGGAACAAATTTCATTATTTCACATTATAAGATTTTCACATACAACAGTGAGTGTAGTATTGGTGAAAGCATACCCATATAGATCAATGAAGCAGTACAGAAACAGAATGAAGTCCAGAAATAGACTCAAACCCTGGATGATTTTTATTTTAAAGTGCAGAAAAAATTCAATAGAGAAATAATATTGTCTTCAGGAAATGATGCCGAAGTGATTGGAAACAGAAGTAGGTAGATTTGGTGTATCTAGTGAGATCTTCATATTAACTACAATGCTTTAAAATTACTCTACTCATGCTTATCTGGTTTGTCAATATTACAAAGAAAGGTTTTCTATTAATGTTTTCATGTTTTCTTGTTCAAATTCATTTTTGAAGCAAAGTACTAAATTTCAGGTCAGCTGTGATCGGTTAATGTTCATAGAATTTGGGGGAAAAGGTTTAGTTTTCACTTACCTGGGTCTAGTTGGTGGCAGATTTCTTGGTGCTTAAACCGAACGTGGTCATCACTTTCTTCCCCGCTGGGCACAGTCTGCACATCTTTGAGTGGGCGCTATAAACTGAGAGCTGGAGCACTGGAGTTAATGTTCTAGTCATTGCTACAGTTTGGCCATTTTTTAATTCCTTTGCTTCTCACTGTCAATCTGGATTTGTTCAGAATATGAGCTGTTTTAGTCAGGAAAATTTTATACTCCAGGGACTTATTTTATACTTCTCCCTTTCCTATGAAAGTATGTCCTTGAACTGTATTCAATGCAAATTAAAATATTGAGAAGAAAGCCAAATTATCAAATATGAAAAATTAGTGCATTCAACTCTAAAATATATAAATGAATAAAATCTGATTCATTGGACATTATTTTCTACACAAAATTTTTGCTTCCTAAGAACCCACGGTTACTGTGGAAAAGAATTCTTTACACACTTAACTCAGTTCCCTTTTCAGCTCTATGTCTCTGAAATAGAGAAAACCACTCAAGCACATGAGCAGCGTCTCCGGAAGCTTTACTTCTCGGTCCGCTGCTCTACTGTTTTTTTTTTTTTTCCAGACTTTTTAAGGTTTTCTTCACTCACACTGGAGATGTTTAAAGAGACTTTCATGGACTGCAGGGCTTTGTGCTTACCTCTCGAGTACCCAGAGGATTAGTAATTGACTCTGCTGAAATCTTTGCCAAACAACAGTCGAGGTTTTTCTCTTACTCCCATTTGGTTGCCGTAGACATCATTGTGGTTAGTTTTAGAAATGCAGGTGAAGTGCAGTTAAAACAATTTCTGCACTGCAGTTTAGAAGAAGAATGCAAGAGTGTAGTTTGGAAATTGTCTTTATTGACTTCTTTGGTAACTGACATTTTTGAACCTGATGTAGAATATTGGGTGGTTTTAAGACAGAAAATAAACATTTCTGAAAACACAGCTGAAAAAATAGTGCGGTTTCTCTGAAGAATGAAAAGGTTATGTGTCTCTGTTAAAGGTTATGTGCCTGACGTCTTTGGGAGATTCTGACATTTTAATTAGTAACTAACAAATCAATTCAGAATACAGGAATCTCAGGTACAAAAGAAGGGAATTTTAAAAGTCCTAAATATAATCAAGTTCTTTCATGATGATTGCTTAGATGCCCCACCTTCAAGGTTAATTCATGGGGATTCATCCTGTCTTTATACTCTGCAGATACAACACTGATATCTGGTGTTAGACCTTATGCTTTCCCAAGGTAGCGATACAGGAAGTCACAGTCAAAGTTTCATAGAGAAACATGATCAAAGATGAAGAATGGAAGCTCTCTGGAAAGAAGCCTCATCTACTATCTTCTTTCCTGTAGTGTCGAAGAAGAAGAAGAAGAACAGGCTGCAACCTCACAAGGAATCAGCTTTCATTATTATCAGACTTAATTTTGAACCAAATGAACACACTCCAGATTCCAGGACCAAAGAGGCAATGCAAAGCTTTCAGCTCTCTTCTCAGTATTCATTAATTGCTTACCATCCTCATTCAAAAGTAATCTGGTTATCTGAAAAACTGTCATATATATATATATATATATATATATATATAATAAAACATTGTTTTAACAAATTTAATATGAGTAACTTTGAGCACATCACATTTTAAAATATTCAGCATTCCCTTTATCTACAATTTTCAAGTCCCTAAACTGATGTTCTTTACTCAGCAAACAGTTATATAGTAGGATATCTCTCTTTTTCAGTCCTTAGTAACTGCTAGATTACATAGTGTTCATAAAATTTGATTCTGTGGCTTCTTCTCAGTTGCAAAAATGCAATGTGTTGGTTTTTTGTGCCCCTGTCATTTTTTTTTGGTGCTAAGCTGTGAATCCTTTGGCCTTTGCACATGCCAGGAAAGTGCTCTACCACTGAGGCTTATCCTCGATGTCCTCATGTATGTCTCACTTCACTCAGTGCAGTGAATAGAATAAGGATGTAACATTAGCATTATATGTGAATTTTCAAGGTTTATTTGAGTTGGCACAGGCATCTGTTTTTGAGATTCTTTTTTTAATATTGAGTCAGTACTAAGAAGTCTCCTATGGAAAAAGAAGCCCAGAACAAGATGACTTTGTAGGACATTTCTACAAGATATTTAAATATGAAATACCCATTTTAAAACTCTCAAAAAATTGGAGAGGAAACAGAGCTTCAAATTCAGTTTATGACTCAATCATTACTTTGATTACAAAGACACTAAAAAAGTAAAAACACAATCATTTGCTGATATTCTTGGTGATCAGAGATGTAAAAATCCTCTGAAAAAGTGGATACAAGCCTGAGTCAACATGTGCAAAGCAATAAGCAATATACCTCACATTACCAGAATAGAGAATGAATCCATCTGGGTAATCTTAGCACATGCAGAAAAAAAACCTTTGATGCAATTTAATAAATTTACAGTAGCCAAGATGCAGAGTCAACCAAAGTGTCTCTCAAATGGATGACTACAAAAGCACATGTAGGATGTATGCACACTGGAATGCTATTTAGCTATATTAAGGAAATCATATCATTTGTAAAAGTGTGGATGAACTGAGCACTTTACTGGAAATGAATTAAGCCAAAGAGACCCACCAACTGCATGGTTTCACTTGTGTGTCAACTCTAACAAATATACGTCTCAGGGACACAGAGAGTTGCATGGTGGTTACTGAAAGCTGGGTTAATTACAGGTAATATTTGGGGAGATGTTGCTTAAATGGTACAAAATTCCAAAATAAACTCAATGGATGTATGGTACAGCATGGTGGCTATAGGGGTTGACAACATATTGGACTTTTGAACATGCTAAGGGAATGGATGTCAGAAGTTCTCACT
>RJWM01051408.1:0-10443 GCA_004363535.1 Dasyprocta punctata
TAATCCATTGCCCAGGAGAAGCCTGAAATTTGTTTTGTTTTACATAATCATCAATGATTAACTACTCATTTCTTCCATCCTATCATTTCCTTCTTGTGACAAAATAAAATTATTAGCAAAATCATTGATAGAATACTTGCATAAAATATGTAGTTAAGAATTGTATTGAAGATAATGCTCCAAAATATCCACAATCTTGATTAAATGCCAAGTAGTTCTCAACTATGTAAGATTCAAATCAAAACTTTGCTGCTTTAATTATATATGATGGTAGAGATGGCGAAAGGTCTGAGAACAAAGATAATAATCACTTTGCACTTTCCGCAGAGACTAGTAAATTGCCTATTTGTGATAAAGAATGCATTGCATTTCTTACTTCTATTTACGATGTAATTACATAAGCATAAGTGTATTTTAATGTAGCTTCTTTTTAACTCAAGTACCTCTATCCCCACCATGGGTTTTGACACATACTTTTTCTAAAATCTTTACTTGAAGTACTTTTTCTAAAATCTTTATTCTAAGATGGTCAAATTTGTGGTGTTTCCTGGTCTGAAAGGGGAAACATAATCATTTCAAAACTATTTTTACAGAGATACAAGTTTAAAAGTATTCAGTGAGCAGGTGGCATAGTTATTCCCTGAGTTATTGTGGCTGTGTGCACGTTATGTGAACCTTACAAACAAGCAGACACAACCTGGCCATTTCACAAAGATGCTTCTTTGGGCCACGTATTCAATTCTCAACAATCCAGGTTTTATAGATTTTCAAAAATGTTGGCGTGTATCAGTGGCAGATCATCTGCCTGTTTGAACTCTGCACAGTATTTATTCATAATACGAGCCTGCTTTAAATTTGATGTAATTCTGTACTAAAATATTGTAACAAAGTTTATTTTAGATTGATACTATCCCATCCATTCATTTCAACAGAAATGGACTCTGGACACATACTGTTCAATATGCAGCAGTAAAATTCAATCTAGGAGGAAAAAAAGAAACTTCCCTCAAGAATGTTTGCTGAAATTACAATTTTATAGAAATACAGATACATCAGTATGTAAGCTGTAGTTTGCTGAAGTTGAGTGAACCCAAAGATGAACCCTACTCCCAACTGCACTTTAAAAATTGTCACTAAACAAAAAACAGATGTATTGATTTTAGATTCATCCAAAACATTTGTAAATTCTTTGTAAAGTTTTGTTTTAGGATCCTAAAGTAAACAGTAATGTTGGCCATTCACAGACTGTGGGGGAAGAGAACAAGAAGTCAACAAGAAGCAAGCCCTCCCTGTGAACCAGTGCCATGCATGGGCTGCCACCACCAGGGGCCAGCCAGACTCCAGCCCCTTGCTATGCATGGGCTGGGAAACAAGAAGAGCCAACTCCCTACCTGCACACACCCCCCCCCACCCATAAGCAGCCAGCTGATCCAGAGAAACACAGGCTATGACAATAGCTATTGAAGTGAAGTGTAATTTGATGCTTGTTTTTGTTTTTATTGGTTCTATTGTTCTGTTCTGTTTTGTTTGATTTTTACTATGTCTGAAGGTACCTACAGCTATTTTGAAGAGAGCAAGAGGCATTATGGTAACCACTGTTGATTTTGTATTGTTTTGAAGTCCTGTGACACACTGGTTTGTTTTAATTGGCTTTGTTCTGTTTTATTTTGCTTGGTTTTATTCTCTTTGAAATAAAAAAAAGAAAACAATAATGTTTTAGTTAAATCCTATGTATTTGCATGATTTACTTTATGTTAGCAAGACTATAAGAAGAAATACATATAAGTTATAAGAGAAACGAAAGTGTTAAGAAGAACATACAGAAGGAAGTTACAGTTCTTAACATCAAGTCAATTTTTTTTATTTTTTTATTTAAGCGAAGAAGAAGGAAAAAAGACGCATATAACAAAGACAACAAGCAAAAGAGACAAACAAATGACTAGAGTAAATGCACAACAGTAACATTGCAGGTTTACAAAACAGGATGATAGAATCTTGACAATGGTTGTAGTACTGCGTATTGTTATCTTCAAAATGGCTATTTACATTAACAGATATAGACATGTAAAACTGATCCAATCATATGAGTATTAATTGTTCTTTCTCACTAACGAATACATCAAGTCAATTTTATTTTTTTCAAGTCATAAAACTTTAAAGACACATGTCTTTTCCATATCTTTTACTCAGCACTGTTACAAAGTATAGGAAAACAGCTGCCTTATGTGATTTTAAGGGCAAGAGAATTATTATTATCTCACAGACTATGAAGAGATGTGTACTGACATGTGGCCAACTTCTGGATTGATTAATCCAGTTTTGGATGAATTTGGCAAGCTTGGAAAGAAAGTTAAGGCTGTATATACCCATTTCCAAAAAATCTTCCTTCTTCTTCCTTACCATCTCTTCTTTGTTTTATTCATTCATATTTATCTATTTATTTGTATTTTAGGTTTCTTAAGTAAACAAAAACACATGCTATTTAACTTTCTGTGTCTGACTTGTTTCACTCAAAATTATAGTCTTAAGTTCCATTCATTTTCACAAATTTGTATGATTTCATACAAATGTGTAAGTACGTTTTTCTTTGTAGTTAACTACTATTCCATGGTGTATATATACAAGTTATTCTTTATTCATCTATCTGTTGGTAGGTATCTAGTTTTTTTCTAGAGCCAAGCTATTGGGAATTGGGTGTTATAAACATAGATATATATCTTACCATAGTATAGTGTCTTTAATTCCTTCAGCAATATAACCAGAAGAGATATAACTAGATCAAATTAAATTTTAAGTTTTAGTTTTTAAGAAATCTTCTTACTGATTCCCACAGTCTTCATACTAGCTTACATTCCCACCAACAATGTTGAAAGGTTCCTTTTGCCCCACATTCTTGCCAGCATTTGTTACTTTCTATGTTCTTATTGACATACATTCTGACAGCAGTAAAATGGAATCAGTATTGTTTTGATTTGTGTTATTTTCCTAATCTCTAAATAAGACAAACATTTTTCATGTATTTACAGCCAGTGTATTTCTTTTTTCAGGAAGTTTCTGTTTAATTTGTCCACTTATTGTTTGGGTTATTTGCTTCCTGAGGAATTTTTTTTTAGTTCTTTGTATATCCAAGATATACATCCTCTATCAAAATAATAACCATCAAAAACTTTGTTCCCTATCTCTATTTTGTCTTTTCACTCTGTTAATTATTACATTTTTGTAGTTATCTTTTTGTTTTCTAGAACATTTTTAATGTGAAACAATCCTATTTACTGATTCTCGATATTATTTTCAGTACTGGTGGAGTTATCTTCAGGAAGTCTTTGTGTGCATAGCTTCAACAGTTTCCCCTGTGTTATCTCTTAACACTTTCAAAATTTTTGCTTTTATATCTAGGTCTTTGGTCCATTTTTATTACATTTTACTACAATATGAGATATATGGATCTAGTTTCAATTTTCTACATGTGGATAAACTAGTCTTCCCAGTACCATTTGTTAAACAGTTAGCTTTTCTCCAAACTACTTCTTCCCAACTTTTTCAAAAGTAAGAGGTTGAAAATGCTGAGGGTTGTTTCTTCTCCACTATTCCAATCATTTACATTTCTTTTCATTAAATTTATTTATTCATCTTAATCAGTACATATTTGTCAGACATAATAATCACAATCCTCATCACTGGGTATTTGCACCTCAATATAATATGTCTTTTTTTCCATTCCCCTTCACTCCTTTCAACTCTTCTTCCCTGCCAACTTAAAAAAGCTCTGTTTCAGGGGCTGGGAGTTTGGCTCAGTGCCTTAAGCGCCTGCCCTGGCAGGCTCGAGGTTGTGAGTTCAATCCCTGGTGCCGAAAAAAAAAAAAAAAAAAAAAAAAAAAAAAAAAGCTCTGTTTCCATTTCTTCTTCAATTCTCTCTTTTTAAAAGTTTTTTCCCTTCCTTACCTTCCTTCTCTCCCCCTTCATTCCCCTTTCCATCTGAAAAAACTCTTCCCATGTCCAAATATCTATCCTTCACTATTTTTTCCTTTTTTTTTTCACTTTGGGTTTTTAGTTTCATGCTGGTACAATGCTAATTGCTTCATCTGTTTGTTTTTACTCTAGCCACATAGTTAATTTGAGATCCAGGAATGTGATGGTTCCAGTTTTATTCTTTTTTTCTCAGAATTGTTTTGGCTTCTCTGGGTCTTGGTGCTTATGGGTCTCTTCCAGTTCTGTAGAATTTTTTTGGTTCTGTAAAAAGTGTTCTTGGTATTTTAATTCAAATTGCATTAAATATATAGATTTCTTTTGGCCGTGTCGACATTTTAACAATACTAACAGCCTATTAAAGAGCAAGATATGTCTTCCAATTTTGTAAGAGCCTCTTAAATTTCTGTCTTTACAATTCTATACTTTTCATTATAGAAATCTTTTACCTCCTTGGCTAGGTCAAGTTTTTTTTTTTTTAATTATCATAAATGAAATTGTTTTCCGATCTTCTTTCCCCATGGATTCATGGTTGGTGTATCAATTTTTGTGTGGTGATTTCAAATACTGGCATTTGCTGAATTTGTTTATCAGCTTTAACAGTCCTCTTTGTGGAGGTTTTTGGTGGGAAGTGGGTAATCCTCTATGCAAAACATCTTATCATCTGCAAATAGTGATCATTTGAATTCTTCCTTTCTTTTATATCCTTTTTACTTCTTTCTCTTGTGTGATTGCTCTGGCTAAAGTTTCAAATATTATATCTAACAGGTGTGGTAAAGGTAGACATGTTTGTCTTATTCCTGATTTTAGAGAAAATGCATCAGTTTTTCCCGATTCAGCAAGACATTGGCTTTGAGTTTGTCATAGTTGGCTTCTATCAGTATGAGGTAAATTTCCTCTATACTTATTTTCATCAGAGCTTTTATTATGAAGGGTTACTGGATTTTTTCAAAGATCTTCACATCTATTGAGATGGACTTATGATTTTTATCATTCATTCTATTTATGTGATTTGTTGATTTATATATGTCGAACCATTTTTGCATCTCTGGAATAAAGTTCATTTGGTCGCTGTGTAAGATTTTTTTTACTGATTTGTTGAATATGGTTTATGAATACCTTTGCATACATTCAACAAAGATATTGACCTTCAGGTTTCTTTTTGTTGAGTCTTTATCCAATTTTGGTTTTAGGGTATTTCTGGCTTCATGAACTGAGTTTGGAAGCATCCTTTTTCTTTTAGTTACATGGAATGGTTTGAGGAATATTGGCATTAGTTCTCTAAAGTTCTGGTAAAATTCAGCAGTGAATCTACTGAGTCTTTAGCTTGTCTTAGTTGAGTTCTTATTATGGTATCAATTTTATTTCTTGTTATTAGTAAAATCAGGTTTTTCACATCTTGGTTCAATTTTTGTAAGTCATATATATCTAGGAATTTATTCATTTCTTCAAAATTCTCAGATTTATTGGACTATAAGCTTTCAAAATAGTTTCCATTAATCCTCTGGATTTCAGCAGTGTCTATTATAATTTTGCCTTTTTCATTTTTAATTTTATTGAAGATGGTCTTCTCTCTGTTTTGACAACTTTGGCTAGTATTTTTTAATATAGTTTATCCTTATAAAAATTACTGATCCTTTGTGTTGTGTTTTTAGGCTCGATTTCATTAATTTCCACTTTGATCTTTATAATTTCCTTTCTTCTACTAATTTTGGATTTGGACACTCCTTTTTTCTCTAGAAACTTTTAATGCATCATTGAGTTATTTGGGATTGCTCTATTTTTTAACTTGTGTGATCATCTCTATAATCTCATCCTTAGAACTGTTTTCATTGTGTCTCACAAATTCTGATACATTGTTTCCAATTATTATTTGATTCTAGAATCTGTTTTATTTTTCTCTGGTATTTTTCTGTGAATCACTCATCATTCAAGAGTCCCTTATTCAATATCCCTGAGTTTGTGTTATTCCTATGGTTTCTTCTGTTATCAACTTCTATTTTCATTCCATTGTGGTCTGATTATATGACATAACTCCTAGTCCCTATACAGAAGGGAAACAGGGACCTACAATTGACACCAGATATACTGGTGGACCTAGCCATGGCCCAATCCTGCAATGGACAGTAGTTACTTTCCAGCCCAGCACAAGATTACTCTGGTTTGAAACTGGTACAGACAGGTCAAGCCAATGGGCAGAGTTGCATACAGCGTGAGTGCTTATGATACATGAAGAAGATACCCTACGTTTGACAGTTGGGCTGCCTTGAGGGGGCTGATGGCTGACTTGAGCAACTCAAAGTGACAGATAGGTCACTGTCCCTTGTGTCAACCTATGGTGAGTCTTATGGGAGCACGGCCAAAAAGCTGACCATGCAGATTATCGTGGTTCAAGACATAATCCCCTCCTCTGAGAAATGACTTAACAGAAGCCTTGACCAGATATTGCAATGGTTGACCAGTAGGAATAGCGTCTGACCAGGGGCAAGGTCCATAAACTTAGCTCTCCAGGTTGAAGCCCTCTCTCAACATATGGCCCAGGCCTTGAATGCTACATGCTGGGCTTTGATGTTGTTCATGGATTAAACTGTTCAATAAACTGTTCAAATAAAACAATGGTTTTGCAGAACCACATGGTTCTCAATTTGTTAACCACTGTAATCTGATAGGATACATGAGATTATTTCCATTCTTTAGTATTTATTGATATATGCTTTAGAGTTTAAAATACGGTCTATGTTGAAGAAAGTTCCATAGGCAGCTTTAAAAAAATGTGTGGAGGAAACACTGTAGATACCTGCTAAATTTATTCGTCTGTGATACTGTTTAACTCTGTTATTTCTATGTTGATTTTTTTTGTCTGCTTGACCTATTTATCATAGTGGGGAATTGAAATTTCCAATATAATTCTATTGGTGTCTATTTGTGTTTTTTATGTCAGGTAGTTTATGTTTTGTGAAAGTGAATGTACTGACACTTGGTATATATACATATATATGAAAAATTTACATTTCTTATTGGTGAATTGTCTCCTTTCCCAATATTTATTGGCCTTTTTTGTCTCTTCTGACAACTTTTATTTTGAAGTCAACTTTGTCACAAATTAGAGTCACTACTCCTGCTTGCTTTTGGATTAAGACTGTTAGAGCACCATCTTCCATCCCTTAACTTTCAGATTGTGTTCCTTCTGAATGAGGTGTGTCTCGCAGGTAACATATAGTTGAGCACTGTTTTTTATTCAGTCTTCCAGTCTGTGTATTTTGGTTGGACAGTTAAGATCATTTACTTTAAGTGCTATTATTAAAGAGCATGTCATTTTGTTGTTTTTATGATGCTCAATTCCTGCTTTCCTTTTGCTTATTCTCACAGTGGAATTTATCCTTTCCCTTGGGTTCTTGGATATGTCTTCCTTCTCTCTGTTGAGGTTTCCCTTAAATACTTTTTTGCAGTATTGCTTTAGTGGTTATAAATTGCTTTAATTTATATTTATTGTGGAAGGTGTTTATTTTTCGTCTAATTTTTTGAAGGCTAACCCTGCTGTTATTCTAATGGATCTATCCTTGTAAGTGACTTGATGCTATTTCCTCATAGCTTTTAATCTTGTCTCTTTGTTGTGAGTTTCCAAGATTTTGATTATAATGTGTTGTGGAGAGGTTCTTTTTTGGTCATGTTTTCTGGTTCCAAATGCTTGCCGAAGCTGAGGATCCATCTTGTTACTTAGTTTTGAGATATTTTCTGCAATAATTTCACTGAACAAATTTTTTATTCCATTACTCTACCTTCATCTTTTTGAGTCTAGAGATCCTTAAGTTTTTTTCAGAGTTGTCTAGAATCGCCTAGACCTTTTGCTGTCTCATGCTTTTTTGTCTTTACCAAACAAGCATTATATTACATCCAAATTGTCCTCAAGTTCTACTAAGCTATCTCTTGCCTGATCTTGGTGATTTCTGAGACTTTCAATTGAGTTTTTCATTTCTAGAATTCTTGCTTGAATCCTTTTTATAGATCCTCTTTGCTAAAGTGGTCTTTCATGTTCTTCATTGTCTTCCTTAACTCATTCAGCTGCTTATTTGTATTTTCTATAAGTTCATTGATTGTCTTTGTAATTGATTCATTCAGCTGTTTTTCTCTTCTTTAAGATTTCTTTAATAATTTTAACTATATTTTATCTCTTGTGTGAAATTCCATCTTCTTCAGGAATAAGATATGTGGTATGAACTTTTGGAAAGTTATGAATTTTTGAAGGTATTTCATTGCCTTGTTTTCCCATAATTAATGTATTATTGTGCTGGAAATTGTAGATCAGTTGGGATAAAACATTCTGTGTCATTGTACTTTAGTACTTGGACTTCTCTCTTCAATATGTCCTTGTCTTTAGGTATAATTCAGGGCGCAGGAACCCACCTAATCCATTCAAAATAGTAGCAGGTTTAATGCCTAGCAATCCTTTGTGAGAACAACTACCAGTAAAGTTAATATCAAAGGACTAAAGCTATATCAGTATATAATTTTTAAATTCTCAATTATTTAATGAATCAGGAAAATAAAGAAACAGTAATGAAGAATAAGTTGAAAATGGGTAACAGAAAAAGATAAGAAATAGGGAGAAAAATAAGAAAAAGGGAAATAATAGAAAACAAGCAAAAGAAAATATGTTTTGATATCCCTAAAAGAGAGATTTTTATATCCCTAAAAGAGAGAGCTGAAAACATGAATAAAGTGGAAGGAAATCTAAATGAGAAGTGAAAGAAGCTTTTTGCAGAGATTGTATCTCATTAATAAATTTTCAGAAACCTAATATAAGAGGAGCCAAGAAATAACCCTGAGTAAGGGTGAACCTGGCAACACAACTTAAGACACTATAGAAACTAAAGAAATAATTGACATTCATACACAGCTGAATTTACACAAATACATAAAAGCAAGGAAAGGAAAACTAAGTTTTAATGATAATACTTATATACAAGAAAAGATGCAAAGAAGGAGGGGAGACTTGAGAGAGTGTGAGAGGGAATATGAGGACAGGTGGTTTAAATAAAAAGTGAGAGAAAATAGAGATTGAGTTGATTTAATGACTGAACAGAAATACTAAGCTAACAAACCCTATGAAACAACACTTGTTATGGGAGAACATAACAATACATGGTAAGGTCCTATAGAAATAGAAGCATAACCAACACCTGTAAGCTCTTACAGGCAAATCTGCACTCCACTGTCTTTCAGAAATAAACACCATTTTAAAAAAGGAAAAACAGAAAAAAAGATTTAAAACACAGTCTTGCTTTTGATGATATTTATATTGATGCCTAAATTAGTCCAGAGTACTGTACTACATCAATTCAAATAAGAGAGGCCTTGTAGGCCTTGTAGGAGGTTGAGTGTTACTCTTCTGTGGTTGTCAGTGGATACTTGAATAGTTTGACTTAGTGGCTGATTTAATTTCCACTACTGATTTAAGCTCTCCTTTGGAATCTGCCACTTTCTAAAAGGTGGACCAGAGTTTCAGAATGTCCAGCACATGCTTCTAGAAGTATGGCTGATCAGTCACTATATGCCTCACTCCCAGCACATTTAAGCATGTTGGACCAGGCATGGGCATCTAGAGATCATGTATTAGACGGATCTGATTCCCAACCTTCCTCCTGTCCCTATAGAAGCTACACCAGACCCAGGCTGCCTCTCATCAGAAAACGTTCAACTCCATAACTGCATTTATTTTCTGTTGTTGGACCCAATCAGCCTCTGTTTGACCCTTTCTGTCAGCAAGTGAGGAATTCTTCTAAGTACCCAATTCATTGCTACGTGTCTCATGAGCAGGGGATGAAGGAGTAGGGATGTGTCTCCAAATCTCGTGGTTTTAGTACTACTGTATCACAGTCACTTTTTTTGTGGCCCACTCTACTATTAGGGAGTTAAAAGCAGATTGTCCTTGTCTATGCTTACAGGGAGGGAATTAATCAAGACCTGTCCCTGCTCTGGTTCTGCTTGCATTAGTTTTCTGCTTGTTCTACTGAGGCAGGACAAGGAGATCATCTAAGATGGTTTCCCATCTCTCTAAATCCTATCTAAATCTGAAAGTACAAGATTAGAACCACCACCCCCATCTCTATTCAACTGGCTGCTGTCAGATCTCCTATCTGCACAGGTTGCATCTCTGTTCCAGTACTTAGGTATATATTTTCATTTTAAAGGGAACAAAACAACAATAAAATGAAATGAAGCAGAAATATGACAGTAGGAAATCTGCAATAGTTACTATATTGAATATTGTTGTCCTCTAAATAGTTGCTCAGACTACTGGGTTTAGGCTGGCTCACAGGAAGGAGCATAGCTGCCTTTCTGGTTCTCCCCGACCCACAGTAGGGCTGACTCACTGGCAGGGGGACTTAGCTTCCTTCCTGGTTCTCCCCAGTCTTTGCTCTGGTTGGCTCATGGGGCTTAGCTGCTTTCCTGATTCTCTCCAGTCCACACTCTAGC
>RJWM01051409.1:0-10460 GCA_004363535.1 Dasyprocta punctata
ATGTTCCTCTGCCATGCTGCCCTGTCTTGGAGCCAGCCAACTATGAACTGCAAACTGTAATAAACCTTCCCTCTTAACTTTTGATGCTATTTTATGTCAGCAATGAGAAAAGTAATTAAGATCTACAAAATATTGACATTATGAAAGATTGACTTAAAATGGTCATTTTGAGAAAGCCACATATTCAGTAGAACAGAGGAGTTGAAAAAGAAAGTAACATACAGGTAAATTTGCACAGATTTGAGAAAGAAAATACATTGAGTTATCAAAGGTGACTCTCTAGTCTCTCATATCTATCAATACTATCATGCTAGATTAAATATGACAAATCAGATGAAATTATTCATTACATGAATCTTACAAAAATTCAGTGGGGTGGCTTTAGAACTATCTAACACACCCAGTTTAGAAAACTTGAGTCTTCGTATTTGATATATGTTGGTATTTTGCAAATTTCATGTTGAGATAGGCAAAAGATTTCAGAATACATATCTCTTGGAAATTAGCCTAGCATGCTGAGTTGCTTAACATCATGTTTCATTGTTTTACCCTTAAAGGGCTTTCATAGATACTATGGTTCTTCTAGAGCAAAACTTATACAGCTTTTCAAGCCACTTGGTAGCTTTGGGAAACATTTCAGATTGCATAGACATGAGTACTGTTTTAATTTGTATCATTCTTTATATACATGTACTTCCAGTTCTCTGGTATGTTATTCAGCATGTTATTGTTTTCTTGCAATCATCTCGACATTAAAAACAATATATATTATCATCATTAAAATGTGTAGTTACATAGTACCCAGTGGCAATTGCATGAAAGGATACTTTAGAAAGCATACTGTAGGTTTATAGTTTGGGGATCACATATAAATTCTAGTGATCTTGTTCTTTAAAGTGTTTCAAAGACTTCACCATCAGCATTTCTGTCTGACAGATTCCAGTGACAATTTTTTTTCATAAAACCTGGGCAAACTGAAATTAAATAAATTGACAACATTTCTCATTGTAAAGATATTGTTCAAAGGATAAAAAATGAGTACTTGTTATTCTAGCAATTATTTTGCCTATCTTGACATTTTTATCAGTGGCTGTTATTACTTCATAAGCAATCTCTGAAATAGTCTTCCTTCTGTAAATTGTAAGATATTCCAATCCTTTATTTTAGGATATTTTAAATCATGAAGCTTTTAACACTAGAAATAAGGAATGCAAAACTCAGTCTCCCTTCCATTCAGAGGAACACATGTTCTGTGGGTGGCATAGAACATTGCCTCTGATTCCGAGGTTTCTGCTTAACACGAGAAACAGCACATACCCAAGAGACACCTGCCCCACAGCACGTCTGCCAGCACGCCTTCCTCCACAAGGTCCAAAGAGTCAGACTCTAAAATCTGCAGATTCATCTATCTGGCCTTAGATATCGTGTACGATACTTGCCTACTCTACCTTTTCCTGATTGTCACATCTCTGTAAAATCTTGCTATGTAATGGGAGTAAGTTCAATGCCCTGACATTCAAGTGGAGATGTTTTAGAATCTCATTCCCCAAACACCAACCATTGAACAAATATATATATATATATATATATATATATACATATGTATTAATATGGTCGCCAGTTAATTCACATTCAAATTAAATTTAGAAAGCATTGGTCATAGACCTATGAAGAAGATGCATATAAATATAAACTGTAATGCAGTAAAAGCACACTGAAAGGGCTCTTCTTGCCCCTTTAGTATGCTGATAGTTTTCTGCCCACTAATCTCTTTATGTTCAACCTCAGAATTAACTCTATTCCTAGCTTCAGTTCACAGGTTGATGCATGATATCCTTTTGGGAGATTAATCCCTTGATTTGGCTCTATCTATTAGATTTTATTTCATTTGGTTGATTTTGAGTTATTTTGCTCTGTGAATCCCCTTGCTGAACTCAATTTGGGTACTTGCCTCATAGGGAGAGAGAGAGAAAGAGAGAGAGAGAGAGAGAGAGAGAGAGAGAGATTAATGTGACTTTTTTCCTAGGTGAATATAATTTGTACTATAATTACTTTGCCCAGTTTTAATACTATATAATAATGATTCATGCCAGGGACTAAATTGTTAATTTTTGATATTTGCAGCCTTCTAAAACAGACTCATTTGGAATTTGGTATCTGCAGGGAGTTACAGCCAACAGTAGGGTCAGGAGACCAAAGGAGGGAAGTTACCTTTAATCTTTTAATGCACTAAATTTATAATTGCTATAACATCTTTTAACAATCCCATTCTGGAAGGAATACAGAAGATAATTAAGAATACAGAGCATCTGGAAAGAGTTATTTTTTAATATCCTTGTGCCAGGAGTACTAGGATATGAGTGTTTTGACACCAAGCAAGGTATAAAACATTAAGTTACAAACAGACAAATAAATTATGCATGTAATTTATTTATATACAAAACTTTAAATAAATCATTAAATATTAAAGTTTTTCCAGTTTGAATTGAACAATTAAAATGCAATAAAATAAGAGATAACAGAAAGCTAATTTTTATATTTATGAATAAAGTAATTCAGTTAAGAAATTTTTACCTTAAAAATAAATCAAAATAGAATATATTTATCAGAATAATATAATGAACTTCAACCTGTCATAATCCAAAGAAAAAAAGCCAATATGGAATCAATGAGGGAGCATACCTCCAAATTCAATTAAAAAAAAACAAGAGGAGTTATAGTAATGTAAAAAGATTTTGATTAAATATAAATTTTATAATAAATTTAAACACAGTAACAAGACATAAATTAATGTTAATAACAGAAATCAATGCAATAAAAATAAGCAAGCAAAGAACACTAGAATTGTCGATTATTACAATTTAACATGCATGCTAAAAGGGGAAAAAGAGAAAAGACAAAACAAGCATATTAAGAATATTAGCAATGATAATGAAAGCACAGAAAAGAATGAAACACAATAAAAATGCTCAAAGTGTTCTTAAAAACAAAAATATGCTATGGGATTTAGAACTTGATTTCAAAAATATATATTAATTTCTAACGGAGCAAGGAGAATTACACCTAAAAATAGCAAAATTGAAACAGAAGTGAATGTCCTGACTTTCACAAAGGAGGTAGTCATGAAAATTAGGGAATATTCTATATTACCTGATAAATAAATCTCATATGAATTAGTCAGCTTGGGCTGTCATTATCTATTATCCAGTTCCAAAGCCTTTTCTCCATTTTTTAGGTGTTTATTTACAGTGTCACCCCACTTCTCAACATCAAATTCTATATTAATGAATGGGGAGTGTTACACCAATATCACAAATAGCAGCTTAACCAACTTTTCATTTTCTCACAATTTTGAGGTCTGGAATTCTGAGATCAGGATACCAGTGTGACCGCCTTTGTATTGTGATTTCTTGTGGCTTTCCGGGGTCTTACAAAAGGAGAAAGAGACAGCAAGTGCTCTGGTTTCTCTTAAAACGGTGCTGATGCTCCTGGATCAAGACCCTATGTATATAGCCTCATTCAAACTTAATAGCTTCCTTATTTGTCATATACCCAGATTTAGTAATATTAGGAAGCAACTTCAACATACCAGTTTGGCAGGGCATAATTCAGTTGACGGCATTCCAACCCTAGCCAGCATTCCAAAATACTCTCTGTACTTCATTCAAATTACATTTATTCCACCCAAGTATCCCCAAAGACATAACATGTCTAAGTATCAACTATGAAGTCTAAAGTCCAAAATTTATTCTAAATATGTAAATCATATATTTATGAGACTCAGATACAGTTTGTTCTAAGAAAAATTTCCTCTCTAGCTATGAGCCTGTGAAGCCAGGTAAAGTTTCTGCCAAAAGACATCGATGGATCAGGCATAGGAAAGAGACTTCCATCTAAATGAAAGAAATGGAAGGAAGAAAGGAAGGAAGGAAGAAAGGAAGGAAGGAAGGAAGGTAGGAAAGAAGGAAGGAAGGAAGGGAGGGAGGAAGGAAGGGAGGAAAGAAGGGGTAAAGGGTTCCACACAACTCTAAAACATATAAAAACAATTTTTTATTAGATCATAAGACATGAGAGAAACTAACTTTCTTTGGTATAGTGTGCTATCTTTTAAACCAATGGGGTGTTTTCATGAGCCCATGTATTCCTATGGTGGTTCATTCACGAAGCTCTCTGTCAACCGCCCAGTGTTGCAAAACAGAGAAGGGGGTCCTGTTGCCCTCTAGTTTTATAGAAGTGGTAGACCTGGTAACCTCTGAATCCCTCTTGGAAACCCTTGATCCCTTACTTGAACAACAAGGCATTTTTGTAGCTATAGTATTATCATCCAGTCCTGTTCTCTACATTGTAAACTGGCTGTGTCTCGGCTGATCTAATCCTGTGTCTCTGTTGGACTTCTCTTTGGGTGGCTAATGAAACGAATGGATTAGACTCATACTGATCTGTTTAGCAAATGATTTTTCCACCACATCCTTTTTGTTATACTCAAAATAATCTTTCTTTCTCTTTCTTTCTTTCTTTCTTTCTTTCTTTCTTTCTTTCTTTCTTTCTTTCTTTCCTTCTTTCTTTCTTTTTACAATATACGGGGCTAAGAATTTTCCACATCTTTGAGCTCTGAATTATTTTCCTCAACAGTTTCTTTTTCATCTCTGTCCTTTCACATTTTGTTTTAAGCAACACAGATGACATAGGCCTCAATTTTAACATTTGTTTAAAATCTTCTTAGCTAAGTAACTGATTTCATGGTTCATAAGTTCTATTTTCACTACCACAGACTTCAGCCTAATTCTTTGCCACTTTTTTGAAATAGAGATTTACTTTTCTCCAGTTTCCAAGGACTATGTCCTCCTTTTTGTCTGAATGGCCTTTGTCATCTACATTTCTGTTCATAGTTATCTGTATGTTTTCTAAAGTACAGTTTTCTCTCTAGCATTCCTCTTTTCTTGCCCACTGTAATCTCATCAGAATTGCCTTTATTCTTAGTGAAAGTGCCTTCGAAGCAATGTAGTCCTTCCCTACCTTGCATCTCAAAATTCCCCTGCTTCCTTGCATTTCTAAACATACATTGTCTTTTCTACATGTTTAGGTATTTGTTACATAGCTGTTTCACCCTAATAAAATTTGTTAGTACTCCAGTGGAGTTGTCATTGCACGATGCCATGCATCAGGTTCTTTAAACAGGAATTTATCTTCTCTTAGTTGTGAGACCTTGAATTGTGGGATCAGAATGCTGGTGGCCACTTTCTGGGGAAGGCTCACCCGCTGGCTTGCTGACAGCCACCTTCTCACACGTGTGTTCACATAGACTGGACTCAAGTTCATAAACTAAGTACCACTGTAATTCAGACTTCTGTATCGTCATATATAAAGTAATTGTGACAATAATGTACCTATATGTCTCAAATTGTGTAGAACAGGACTGCTATTAGTAGGAGAGTGCCTGCTTATCATATGTGAGACCCTAGTTTGAATTCATAACAGCACAAAAATATTTATAAAATTAAAAATGTCATAAAACAATAAATGTTGAAAGGAAAACCTCAAGATGCACAAAGAGGAAAGCATTATCAATCATGATCACTTTTGTGGAATGGTTTTCTCAGGAAGCAAACATTGGAACTGAGATTAGAAAACAGACATTGGATTACAGAATGATTTGGGGACTGATATATATATATATATATATAGAAGCAGAGAGATAGGATAGAATATTCCATAGAGAAAGAATGATCTATGATGTACACCAAAGCTATAAAATTAGTTGAACTGATGGAATGCTATTTTTCTCTCACCCTGTATAAGATGGGGATTCCATAATCTTTATCCGCCTGCTACAGTTAGTTATTGCATGGGGTCTGGGCAGGTGTGCCTTTTGATGAATTAACTCTGAAGATCAAGTAATCCCTGAAGCACTGAGAACCAACATCACTCTGTGACTTTGATCCGCACATCTTTCCTTGACGGAAGATTCAGTGGCACATTTTCATGGCCATCACATTCCTCTTCATGTTAACCTTGAAATCAGTCTTCTTTGCACTTTTTTAAATGGCTAAATGAAAAATTATACTTGTTTATATTTGGGGGTACCAGTAGATGCTGTGAGCAGTATGGAATGAAGGAGCATTAAGTAATAACATATACATCACTTCCATACTTAACACATTTTGTGGTGAAAATATCTAAATTTACTCTCTAATTTACAGATGGGAAATGTATTACTATAAACTGCTGCCACTGTGGTGTGTAATGCATGTTAAAATCTTTACTTTTTCGGGTTAACAGAAACTTTGCCTTCTTTGACCAAGACCTACCTATTCACCCTCCACTTTAGCCTCTTGGAATGACTATTCTCTTTGACTCTATGCATTCAACTGTTTTGTGTCTACCTATTTGTGAGATTATACAGTACCTGTTCTTATGTGTCTGGCTTATTTCACTTAGTGTAGTACCCTCTGGATTCATTCATATTCTCACAAAATTTCTTCCTTTTGTGGTTAAGTAATATTTCATTTGGGTAAATATACCCTATTTCCTTTCTTAGGAAAAGCCATATGGAGTTTACTCAATGAACTACAAAAAAAAGTATCTCATGACTTAGTCTGGGTGTATTTCTAAACCATTTAAAACCAATATTTTGAAGAGACATCTGTGCTCCCAGGATTGTTATGCTCTGTGTCCCAACACCCAAGATATACAGTCAATCTAACTGTGTCTACTTCTTAATTTATTTTTGAGGAGCAGAACCCCGAGGATCCAAGTGGACCTCTGACGTGTGGTAATGGTGAGAGAAAAGGCACTTCCAGAGTTACAGCTATAAAGACACCGCAACAGTTGTGCATTTTCTCTCTCTTTCTTTGTGTGATCTAGATGACCCTCCCCCTCAAGGAAAATTCCTTCTTCTTTCTCTGTCTGAACTAATCATCTGCATGAAATCATCAATCTGGAAAGCTCCAATACCCTTATTTTAGAGTGTCTAAAGAAACCCATTTATAATCACAATAGGCCATAGAATTATGAAAATGAAACCAAGTGAATTACCTGTCATTCAGCATAGGATCAGTGCCACTGAACAGCAGTTCCTTGCACTGAAGACAAGGATCAATGTGACGCATACGAAGATAACATTTTCTTATTGCGTGTTTTACCATGTACATGAGGTGTGCACAGCGCCTGTGAGACAGCTATATGTTAAGATATATCTCTTATTGTGTCTTCTGGTGGAGGTCCTCCCTTACTGGGCTACAATCTCTAAATCCATAGGCCCAGAATTGTGAGACAGTAAGTATCCCTCCCCCAAACAAGTCATTGAGAGGGATCGTAAGCAAGGATGTTCCCATTTCATCCCTTGGTTCAGGGAACCACGCATATTCTTCCCAAAGAAATACCATTTGTAAGGAGGCTTTTATTTGGTATGCAAACTTAATCCTTGAGGGTGGCACCCCACTTTTATAAATATTACTTCTGTGCTAGTGTCTCAAGGATACTTTCAGTAAATTGTTCCATCCATCAGGTAAGTTCTGGGCAACTAAAACGGATTACAGCAAATAAATCCCGTGGTGTTTGACTTATTTCTGCCTTTCCATATCTTATGGCAATGAAATGAATTTTGAAGACCTTAGATAGTGGCCCTGGCTAGGATCTTACAGTCAGGAAAGACAAATCTTTTCTGTAGAAACAGTCAGTTCTTGACTGAACGGAATTACTGGCTCTTCCAAGGTGAAAGAAACTTGATACAGTGAACTTGCCAACCTGCAGTATGTTTTCATCTCAGGGTTCATTTTCTGTCTTTATTGTAGGAAGTCAAGTTTTTTCAGGCCCCATGTTTAATATATATATATATATATATATATATATATATATATATCTTATACATGTATATATCTTACACATGAATACAACAGATTGCTGGCCATAATAATCTACCTTTTCTTACGTTGCATTTAATTTGACAATGAATTTGATCTTGGTATTAATCACTTTCCTGTCACATGGACAAAATCCCTGATACTCACAATTCAAAGAAGCAGAGGCTTAATTTGGCTAATAGTTTTCAGAAATCCAGTCTATAGTTGACTGGCTCCAAAGTAGCAAAAGCATGGTAGAAGTCCCTTGCAGAAGAAAACTGCTCACCCAAAGATAATCAAGAAGAGAATGAAGAGAACACCAAGATGAGGATACATCCTTCCAGGTCACACCCCAGAGCCATCTCCTCTCACCATGCCCAGCCTCCACACACATGATTCTTACTGGGGACATTTTCGATCTAAACCATAAAAATACTGATCCTCAATTTCCATGCCTTTTTACTATATATCAAACTGACTTATATTTCAGTGATTTCTTGGATTTCATAGTTGGTATAAAATTGCTCATTAATTACTTCAGTCTTCCATTGTCCTTTTTTCTAGCATTAGTTCAATACATCCATGTTCACCAATTACATGGTGCTGATATTTAATATGCAACCCCTCATATTTTTCAAACTTGTTCTTTGCTTCACATAATGCATTTTCTCCCAAGTGATAGCATCTAGTTCCTTACAAGGAACATCTGTCATCATCTATTTCCACTTATATCAGTGATGGAAATTCTTAAATGTTGGGTTTTCTGGGAGACAATCCCCAGTTATTTTTTGTTAATGTAGAAATACTTATAAGTCCCTTGAGGAATGTCCTTAGGAGAGAAATTTAAAGGCAGAACGACAAAGAAGCAGGACTTGCAGAGGTAAATATTCACCTGAGAATAATGCCCTAATAATGAACTCAGCTGACACTAGAAGGCAGGCACTCAGGAGCTAAATGGCTTGGGTGAATTTTGCCAAATCAATCCCAAACTGTCTGGACTTTAAATTCATGTCAGAATCAGTCATTTGAGTAGAGTCAGCTCTTATTCCTAGAAGGATGATGTCTTGGGTCAGGTGACACTGTGTTTCAATTGAACCATAAAGTGAATGACAGCTAATACTCCTCACAGCACAAAATGATAGGGATTTGGGTGTTATATATGCATATTCATCACTATCATTTAAATACTTTAATGGTGAAATCAGAAATTTAATATTCCAAGTAGTAAATGCTAAACACATATTAAATCGATTCAGAAAAGCTTGCATTTTTTAAGCCAAATTTTGTTGATGAAGTTATAATCATCAGAACAAAATTGAGCCTTACAAGTTAGAATTCTTTTCCTGAAGACAGAAGTGCCTTCTACAAACTTTCTCAGGCATAGGCTGTAAACACTGTCACCTGTCTGCTCAGGCCAGAGGAGTGACCAACTAAGGACTAAGCTAGTGGCACTCCCAAGGGCTCAGGGCCAGTTTCCTTTCCACAGGAAACGGAGACAGCGAAACGTGGCCGGAAGCAGCAAAGCAAGCCTAAAGCTGTGTGCTGTAGCATTGTGTTCCCCTCCCCCATCCTATTGGGGACCCGGCCTAGATCCCCAATCTTCTGAATGAGTGTACGGTGAGGGCTTAAATAAATGAGACAAGTGGTATGATTTTAGGGCTCCAGGAGGATTAAAGCCCCTGCAGAGTTCTTGACTCTGCAGCTATCATGAGGGCTAAGACAGAGAGCTTCTCTAGATCACCTTTTATATTTTCAAATAGACAAAGAGAGGGGATACTGAGGGAGGTGCTGAGGGTGGTGCCGGAACTGAGCAGGACTTGGGAGTCACTTCAAGAACATCTCCAAGGCGGAAGGAATGCCAGAAAAGGAGAACTATTCTATCTCCAAGATGGCCTTTGTGATGGGACTGTGATGCCTGCAGGGCAGTCTCTATTAACATAATTAATTATGGAGCCAATATGTCCTCAGCTGCGACCTTCTTTACCTTGCCCTTTGAGGTATCACTGACCTCATTGGCCACTACAGGCCTCGGTCAGGACCAGCGATTCATAGAGTTTCCTTACTATGCATCAGCTCCCATCGCCAGGCAAGGGGCCTAGGCCTAGGACAGGCTCACAGATAAATAAAATGCCAATTAGTAAATTTTAAATCCTGCTTAGAACTGCTTCGTAGCGGTCTCCAACACTATCTCTTACTGTAAAATTTCTCTATTCCTCTACATGGTGAGAGCATGATTTGAGGCAAAGGAACAAGTCCTTCCTGCTCCTCTGAACTGGCTTCAAAATAAACATTTTTTCTTTTGCCAAAATAAATGGCATCCTTTTTTATCACCCCAGTGGTGAAAAAAGA
Organism: Dasyprocta punctata; assembly: GCA_004363535.1. Classification (NCBI taxonomy): domain Eukaryota; kingdom Metazoa; phylum Chordata; class Mammalia; order Rodentia; family Dasyproctidae; genus Dasyprocta; species Dasyprocta punctata. The sequence continues at coordinate 10,191 of RJWM01051409.1, forward strand.
AAGAACATGTGGGTCTAAGTAGATTGTTATAAAAGCAAGATAATCCAGTACCAGAACATACCTGAGGCATTTCACTATTTTGATTGAAAAATAAAAAAATAATGATTTTTCAAGTGTTGCCAGAAATAGCACTGGATGTAAGATACTTGTGTAGCATAATAAACTTCAGATCAATGAAAATTTAAGAACAGATATATAAAGATATCTATCAAAATTGATAAATTATACACAAGAAAACTATAGATCAAATGTATACATATATTTATATAT
>RJWM01051410.1:0-10442 GCA_004363535.1 Dasyprocta punctata
TGCCCTTCTGCTCCTTCATCGGGTGCAGCGCTTCACTTCCTGTGGCCGGGCCCAGCCCAGCCGCCGCCTGCCCTTGCTCCTTTGGGACCATGGGGACAACGGAGTGGCAGAATCTACCAGGCTCTGCCAGAGCAGATGCAGAATTTCTGGGTTCTCTCCCACCACCTGTTCTTTTCTCCAAATCATAGCAAACACATGAGTGAAGCAGACCCAGGGGTGACATCCGAGGACAGAGACAGAAAAAGGAAGCTCACACAAAGGAAAATAGAGCCAACTCGACAGCCACTTTCTAATGCAAAATTTGATTATGATCCTGTGAGAGACCCTCAACAATTCAACTCATCTCTACCAACTATGAGCACCAAGGCCACGAACCTGGCTCAGCTGAGACTCCTGAGTTAGAGGAGGCCCCAGTAAATCCAGTGGCTGCTACAAAATTATGGCTCCCACAGTGATAATATTCATAATAATGATGTCACCGAATGCAATACCTTTTTTTAAAGGGCCATTCCCAACCTCCCTGAAGAGTAGGTTGGGGGAGGCATTGTTTCTCCTGCGTTAAACTGAAAGTAGGGTTTGATTGCTCTGGGGTTCTGGGGAGGAACAGCGGAGGGGGATATTCTTCCCCAGCTCTGGAGAGGCAGGCATCTGTAGCCATGAGCAGCAGGATGTGCTGTGAGCCCCTGGCATTTGCTCCCTGTATACCCCAGGGGATTGCCCAGGCTCAGAACCAACGCCATCCAGTTCTGCACACTTTCCCAAGAACATGCCCTGCCCATAGGCTGTAGGTGAGGGCTTCCAGGGCCACGTAATGTCTTGAGGACCTCAGACTGTTGTACAAGGAGCAGAACAAAACAAAACAAAAAAGAATAATTAAGAAAGTTGTATAATAGATGGACGGAAGCCAGCTATGGTGGCACAAGCCTGTAATCCCAGCACTCAGGAGACTGAGGCAGGAGGACTGTTGCAAGTTTGAGATCAGCCTGGGCTACAAAGTGAGCTCAAGACCAGCCTGAACTGCACAGCGAGACCCTGTCTCAAAAAAGACAATAAATAAAATAAAATAAAATAAAAGGAAGGAGCATGAATTTAGAGCAATCAGACCTGCTGTAATCTTATGTCCTCATCTTGCTGAGTCTCAGTTTTTGCATTTATAACATAGGAATTATAATGACTCTCACCGTGTTACTTTGAGGACTAATTGTGATACAACAGTCCCCCTCATCCATGGAAAATATATTCCAGGACCCCCCAGTAGGTACCTGCAACCAAAGGATAGTACCAAATTCCCTATACAAATTTAATTGCTTTTCCATCTTAATGACACACTTGTCATGCACTGTGGCTGTAACTTGCAGTTCAAGGTGTGACAGCAAAGTAGCATGAATTCCTTTTTTTCCTTCACAATTTCACAGATAAATTTGTTCTTAGCAACTTCAACATACATTTTCTTCCCTTTCCTTATTAAGTGATGAACTTTCACTTTTCACTTAAAGGAAACACTTAAAGGAAACACATTTAGGTCCTTCTCTGGCATATCCGAGTTGCCAGCATTACTATTTTGCACTTTGGAGACATTACAAAGTAAAATAATGATTACTTAAACACAAGCTCTGTGATACCAATATTATGATAAGTCAATCTGACGAGCAAGATGGCTACTAAGTGACTAATGGGCAGGTAGCTCATCTAGGGCAAGGTGGCTGTGCTGGATAGAGGGATAACTGATATCCAAGTACAGATGGAGTAGGGTCAAAGCGAGATTCCATCACACTATGCAAAATGGCACACAATTTAAAATGTATCAGTCATTGATTTCTGGACTTCTCCGTCACCACAGGTAGCTAGAACCACAGACAGTGAAACCAAGGGGACGGCTGCACTTTACACAAAAGCACTTGGCCCACGGTGGGGCCTCCACTGTCCGCATCCCCTGCCGCATCTTCCTACTCCTCTTGGAAGCCAAAATGTTCTCTGCCCATCCTGCCTGACCTTTGTGTAGTTTGCAAGGGTTATTTAAATCACGACCTGAGCTGGGGACAGAGTCCTACGATTCCGCACAAGCTTCTTCCCATAATATCAAGACTCCACCCTAACAGACGTAATACTCTAACAAGAGAAATTGTGGCTCATTTGTATATTTCCTAGATTGAATTTACTTATAGTGAGATTTGGTCATTTTTTTCAAGGGTAATGGAGCGTTCTCTAGAATTCTGTAAGTTACTACTGAAATGGTGCTTTCGCCTTCAGAATTTCCAGTCCCAATACAACTACGAATAGCTCCCTTCCCCCCACCGCTGCTCTCTGACAACACAGCACCTTGGGAACATGCTGTGTGCACTTGCCTTCGCCCCTTGCTGGAAAGGTAGTGCCTTCCCCTCTCCCTCCTACTCCAGAGGGGCATGGAGAAGCCATGTGCAGAGAACGTCACTTGAGATCCCCAGGTCCTGCTTGGAGAAGGAAAGACCTGAGGAGCTATGAGTTCTCTTAAAGGATCTAAAAACTGCCAGGGGATAGGTTCAGAGGGCAGGATGTACTGTAGGGAAATTCTCAAAGGCAAAAGTTCTGTTAAAAGAGAAGAAAAATTTTTGAGTGCTTAGACCTAGCTCATTAAGGAAAGGACAACTTTGAAAGGCAGGGAAACCGAGCAGAATGTGGACACAGTACAGGGATAGAGAGAGAATTCCAGAACTGAATGGGAGGTTGGACTGTGTGCTCACTGACTGTGTAGTTCCACAACGTGTAGAGAACTCAGTACATGCCCTGACAGGTTGAGAAAGAGAGTAGTGAGTTTTCCAGGAGGAGAGAGACTTACACAGGCCTTTATAGATGAGTAGAGTATAATCTATCAGAAAGAATAGGCTAGAATGCTCTCAGCTAGGATGCTGCAGGCCTGACTCTGTCTTTCCAGGAAAAGTACTCAGACTGCTCACTAGTGCCTGAGGTCAGTTGCCGAGGGCTCAGGGAGCACCCCTGGCATGGAAGAGACCAGCCTCCAGCAGCCCTGGCCACTGAGGTTCATGTTCAGACACTGCAGAGTTCAAAGTCAAGCTTCAAGCAGCATGTGCTCCAGGCGGGGATGGGTGGGCCGTGGCTTGGTTAAACTAAGATCACCTTAACCATCAAATCCCATTTCCCACTGCATAGCCAATGCTACCAGCTGTGGAGCTGTCGACGGAGCAGCAGCAAAAACACCAGACTAAACAGGCTGCTGCTAAATTTGATCACTGAATCAAGGTGCAGCCCCAGCCAGGTAGTGGACTGATGCTAACCGTGATGGCTCCAGAGGCTGGAATCTCAGACAGGCCTTTTACCTGTGGGACATGGAGCAAGTTTACTTAATAGTTTCCCTGGTTTCCTGAACTGTGACTTACAAGAAAGTAAGTGCTTATCACATAGTGTTGTCTGATGGTAAGACCAATGTGTCCATCTCACAGGATGAAATATAGTGGTATCTCCCACATGATAGGTGTTCACCAAATATCCATTCATTCATTCATTCATTTTATTTCCTCATTTCACCAATACATGTTAGTGAAATGTGCATTTCATAAGGCAATTTAAGAAGGCGCCCACATTTGGGGTAAGAAGCACTCTTACCACCTGGAAATTGTGCGCAGCCAGGCCTGATTTGCAGACCTGATGAAAATGTTCTCATTTCAGGAAAAACTATGAGAGAGAAAAGCAGAGACCAAATAGATCCTTAAGCGCAATAAGTTTGGGGGTGGGGATTTAAAATGTGTACCTGAAATGTAGGGACAAGGACCCCTATTCTATGTCCTCCCTGGTCTCTTAACCTGAATTGGATGACATCTCAAGTCCACCAATATAGAGCAATTTTAGGCAAGTCACTGAGCCTTAGTTTCTTTGTCTATAAAATAGGTATCATAATACCTGCTTTACAGAGACAGTGCAAGGACTCAGTGCCCTAGTGCATGTGTCTCCTAATACAGTGCTCGCATGCAACAGGCTCTCAAAAACTGTTCTCTTCCCCTTTCTCCCACCTCCTGCTGATTCTAGACCTTGATAAGGTCATCATAGTTATGTTAGTCAACCTAAGCAAGTGGCCCCTGGTGTCTCTGGTAGAAGACTATCACCCACTGATGACCGAGACTAGTGGCAGGACAGAGCTGGGTAGTGAGGGGAGAAGGGAAAGTACACTGAGAAAACTGGTCAGCATTTCTTAGAAGAAAATTCTTAGTGGATTTAAAAGGAATTAGCGTATCTTGTCTCAAACCAGATGCCACACCAGTCTATCTTTAGAAACTTCTAAATGGGGGAAGGTTCCAGGGATACGAGCATCCTGCCATCCAAGGTTGGCTCTACAAATATCTCCGAGCCGGCCTCAGCAGCTCTCCGCGCTAATCCAGGAACAGCCCTTCTCAGCTGCTCTCCAGCCTAGGCTCCCGGTGACCAGTAGTAGCACAGAGCTCTGGCTCACTCTGGACGCAGAGCAAAAGCACAAGGTCTCTGCTGCCCTCCTTCTTCCTTCCCTTCTGTGTCCCCAAAGGCCATGCCACACTTCACCAGTTTACTGTGGAGCCTGGGAGCAGTGACCATGAAGGCAAATAGACAAAATCAAATCACTGTGCGCCTGAGGAATGGCAGGCGGGTGGAGAGTCAGCAAGGGAAGAGGACAGACAGCAGAAAAAAGGGTACAGTGTCACGCATTCTTCTGGTGGTCATTTATTCAGCTCCTGCTTTGAGTGTCCCAGGCACTGGAGGGACAGTAGTGAAGACGGGCACAGCCTTGCACTCTGGGAGCTTGGAGTCGGTGGCAAGCTTACAGATCAAGTGCACAGGAAACTGCTTGTGCAGCGAGGCCTAGAAACCTGAATACATGAACTATTTGCAGAAATGGAGCCTGAAGACAGAAAGGGAAAAATACCCCAAAAGGCAAATAAACCATGTATTTCCGCAGTTCTCTTGTATATAGGCGCCTTTCACTTTGTGCTGTCTCTGTAAATCAGAATGTAAGATAAATTCTAATTGCAACAGAGAAGCTGATTATTCTCCCCCCACCTTTCTCCACACACACACACACACACACACAACACCTCATCAATCTAAACATTACACTGAGTTTCTAGACGCCAGCTCCTCCAGCCAGGGCCTCCTGTCCACACATGCTGAGTGGTCTCCAACCCTGTGAACCAGTCATGGAGAGTGTGTGTGTCCTTGTGCCTTTCTGGCCCCTGTGGGCAGTGCCAAATTGGCCTCCTCACCCTGGCTAACATGAGGTTGTGAGGAAAAGAGGAAGGGAAGGAAGAGGAAGGAGGGAGAACAGAAACTAAAGATAGGAAAAGTGGGAGACAGAGGAAGGAGGTAAGTAACCTTCACATTCCCTTCCTGTACCTCATTCCACAGACCCACCCATTTGTCTCACACACACACACGCACACACACACACACACGATGACCAGTCCACACATGGTAGAACGGGGTTCCACACCACCGATGTGCAAACTAGAGTAGGCCGGGCCTGTTCTCTGGATTGTACTTATAGAACAAGACCCATTCTCAACCCTAGAGCCTGCTCAGTGTTTGCCTCCCATGGGGGCAGCTGAATGGCAGAAAGTTAGCCAGTGTCCAGAGTCAAGCACAGCTGTCCCGTTAAGCATAACGAGTAGCCACGGCATCTCTGCTCCAAAGGCACCATGAGTCTAACATGTGAGGGACTGGTCTGCTCCCCTTCCTATTGCAGTGTCCCTGGGAAAGAGCTAGGTCCCAGCTGACCAAAGCATTGTGACAGGAGTCAGTGACAGGCTGGCACCATGGCCACACCCACAACCGTGTGACACTGTCACCTCCTCCTCATAACCCTGGAGTTTTTGTGAGTTTGCATAGCAGACCTGAGCTGATCTTTGGAGCAGTGGACGGTTTGTTTCTAAACCCCGGTGTCAGGTGGAAGAAATCACAGGCTTGTTCCTGAACAACTGCAAGTAGAATTAAACAGTCAGCAAGACTGCAGGGTTAAAAGTCAAGAAAGCAATTTATGAAAAAAGAAAGAAAGAAAGAGAAAAAAACTGGCCTCAACTTATTCTGTAATATTTCCTATTTACATTGAAGAAATGTCAATTCTTGGCTTTAAGCCTCACAAGAGACCAAGGATTTAAAGATACTTAGGAGATAGATATAAATCTCTGATAAGACAATAACCGCAAAGGGAGACATGCTAGAAATGTTAAGCTGGTAGATTTGGTCACAGCTTTTTCCTTTTTTCCTGATTTGTCATATAAATATCTGGGTGCTCTGCTCTATTCTCTGAAGGAAGGAGTAGCGTCCCAGGTCTTTCTTTAATGAGGTTTATGTGTGTGACACAGGTACTGCGTGTATGTACCTGTTTTCACAGCAGGAAAAGGGCAATTAAAAATGTGCCGATTGTCCTTTTAATCACACTTAGGTCTCCAAAGTTTAACTGTTAAATGTGGACTTATCTGGGTACCTGATGTAACTTTGGTTCTTCCTGGGGCCACCAGCAGACTCATGACTATTCAAGATTCTCCTATCAGAAAACCTGATGGATGTCAAATTAGAACACCTCCAGGTCCTCAGGTGGACTCTGGAAATTAGGGCAAGAGAAAGTGCACCAACTGGATATCAGTCTTGACTAAAGTCTGGGTCTTTTGTCAGTTTCTTGAATCACATGTCAAATCTCAAGTTTTGGTCAGAGGTTAGTGAATTTATTACTTTCCTCTCACTGGGATAAAATAACCAACTCCTGCAATCTAAGAAGTTTCTTTTGCTTATGATTTCAGAAAGTTCAGTCCATGGCTGGCTGGCTCAAAGGCAAAATTAACATGGTAAAAATGCATGGCAGAGAAAATCTGTTCAACCCATGGCAGCGAAACAGATGAGAGAAAAACAGAGAGAGAGAGAACAGAGTGACAAAGAGAGAGACAGACAGACAGACACAGAAAAAGAATACATCCTCCTAGGTTAGTAGGTTAATTCCTCAGTGACTCACCCTGTCTAATCAGGCCCCACATTTGGCTATTAAACACAACAATGGCTTACTCCACTGGGGTATGTTGATCCTGGTACAGCATACCCCAGGATCAACAACCTTCCAAAAGCCCCACCTCTGAATACTTGAGACTTCTGAAGGAGAGTTTAACTCTAACCCACATTTCTTAGTTACTTACTTCCTTAATTTCCTCTCATTGCTGAGACACAATACCCAACACCCAAAGTTAAAGGTGGAAAGGTTTATTTAGCTCACAGTTTGTAGAGGTTTCAGTCCATAATTGATTGGGTGCAAGGCAGAGTGGCTCACAGCAGAGGGCAACTGTTCATGGTGGCAGAAAACAGCAAAAGCAACAAAAAGTGACTTCAGGGACAAGTCTCTTTCTGTCCCCTTTATTTTATCCAGACTGCTGGAATTAGGGCAGTGCCAATCTAATCAGAGAACTGATCCAGCCACCACTTACCCTTAATCTCAACAACCTTAATCCTAGCATTGAACCTTGAATCAATCACAAAATCTAGATTCAGCTTCCTCTGAAAAAGTCTGCCCTCCATGAGTGCATGAGGCGTTGGGGGGACATCTAGACCCAAGTCATAATACTATAACAGGTCATAAGGGGGAAGTCTACCCAGAAATCCACTCTTGAGTAATGTGTATTACTGGTACAACCTGGACAAGAGATGGGGCAAACATTCATTAGAAAGACAGTGGGAAGATACAAGATCTGCTGGTCTAACACAAGCTTAAGTGTTATCTGTAGCTGGGTTCCCTGGTATAAACTCAGAATTGTGAAATCCAACAATCTTTGTAACTTATTAATGCCCATTAGTGGCTAGAAGCATAACCTAAAAAGAGAACAAGTGACTAGTTAATGGATTTGTCTGTGGTATACCACAAAGAAATTCATGAATTTACTTCTTTACTTTCCACCACATTAGGCCCCATTTAGGTGTGAAACACAGAAAGGACTCTAAAGATTGCTTCCTGGAGCTCCCTGGGCCTCACACAAGCCTGGGCTCCAGCAAATCCCCATTCCCTGCATTCATTCGTGCTTTGCAGCCTGGGGCTCCACCTGTGACTGCAGAACCTCCCCAGCCTTCCTTCTGCAAAGTCTTTCCTAATGTGCCTGGGAGGCCCCTGAGAAGGATTACTTGTGACCTTGTGCAGTGCCTTCACTTGTTCTACTCTTCCCTTTGTTATCAATGAATTAAAGTCCCTGGAGGGCAGTACATTTCCTGGTCACTGCTGTGGTCTTTTGTTTTTGAGGACACCTCTGGCTCCTCCTCCCAGAGCTCTTTGGGAAAATGGCAGCTTCTGCTTCCTTTCCATTACATATGGGGCAGAACCAGGTAGCATGGTTTGAGATGGAACTGTGATCTTTTCCCTTCTTTTCCCTTCTCTTCCCTTCCCTTCTTGTCAGGGTACCATGAAATGCTCGCCATCCTTTGTCAGCATCCCCCTCTACTGTACTAAGTCATCAGGTAGACTTGGTCTGCTTGCCTGGGATACAATGTGTTAAAAAAGAAGGAAATCCCTGCCTCTCCTCCAGCTAAAGCCCAGACAAAGGTCTGAAGGTCCGAGAGGATTTACCAAAAGGACCTACGGCCAAGGAAAGAAAGAGCCCCATGTTAGCCATTTTCCAGGAAACCAACATCCCATAAACACCTTCAGAAGACACTCAAGACCATCCTGATCTCTCAAGATTCAAGACATTCCACAAGTCCAATGCTCCAATCACAGAGTGGGCCACGAAGAAGTCAAGGACAGTGCCACGCAGGTGTTGGTCATGGAACAGCTGCCACGGTGAACAAGCTACCGAAAGTTACAGTAACACCATGGCGTAGGTGCCACCCCACCCAGGCCTGATGGAGACAAGGCTTCTCAGACAGTGGTGTTGTGCACGCTGACAACTAAGATTTTCTACCAGACTATAGTGAGCTAGTTGTCAATCTAAACATTTCCACCACCAGAAAAAAAAATCCATGCTACACCTCATTATTCTACCAGCTCTGATGCTGTGAGTACAGTCTGCTCCCAGAGTCTAACTAATCAGCACATCACCTCCTCCTCACACACGCAGTGGCCCACCCAATCTGCTTCTGTTCTCTTTGGCTCTCTTCCTTCTTTGGGACTCAGATTCTGACTCAGTGAAATGGGGCATGGTGATTTTAAGGCCTGAGCAGATGATAGGAACGATGCAGCCATTCCTTGATAATTCAGCATCATTATGACCTTCCTGGAGTACTTCCTACATTCCTGTGTGTCAAGCTTTCCATCCTTCTTTTCCAGTAATTCCCTCTTTTACAGTTAAAACACTGAGTCACAGGAGTGGGAATGCCCAAGTGTATGCCTCCATACAGAGCTACACAGCAATGGACTGAGTTGGAGCCCAGGCTGCTTGACTTCTAAACTTGGCTCATTCAGCACTTTGTTCTGTCCCTGGGAAGCCTTCTCTCCAGCCGCCAGCCCAGCCACCCCTTCCCTGTCACATCCTGGCCCCTACTTAGTATAGCTCCTTCATCTCAGTGTAGCAGGCAGCTTTGTGTACGATGTCCTTACTTTCTGGCTGTGAGCTGAAGCTTTCTTATTCTCTCCTTGGAGGAGCCTGGGCTTCTTATCCTAGGTTTCCTGATTCCTGCAGCTTCCATTCGCTGACCCTTTCCCTGCTTGGCAGCCCTCCTTGCTTATCACCAGAGACCACTCCTGCAGCTGCCCCTGACCCTTGGCTTAGTGGAAAGGCTCACAATCCCAGGCTGACAGACACCTTGAGGGGCCTCCTGCTTATGGCCAGTCTCGTGCCATGGGCCTGTGGATGGGGCCCTTTGGCCAGCACAAGGTGCTCAGGAAATGGCATGGGGCTGCTTGCTGGATGGAGGTCATGAGAGTGAAGACAGATGATAGGCTGGGATTTTTCATGCCTGGACCAAGAAGCAACCTCAGGACCTCCCCTCTCACATCCATGAGGAGGAGGGGTGGACAAAATACTGGCACTTACTTGGCACCGAATCCTGGGACAATCTCCTAAATGCACCTAAGATTTTGCCCACAATTTCTGAGGTATTGCTGAACCCCTGGGGCCCTATGAACTAGATCCAGCAGGCTGGCCCCCTTGGTCCCCTCCTGCTGTGTCATTCGACATCCTGACAGCTCAGTGCAGGCTGCAGTGGGCAGGTATACTACCTCCTTTTCCCTCAGTCCCTGGTCCTGAGGACTCCAAGGATCCTGAGCTCAACCAGACCAGGGGGAGTTTCCTTCAGGCTATTTGACTCTGGCTAGAAAGGGATAAAAATGGAGGAGGGAAAATACTTTTGTGATTCTTGCTTTCTATCTTGATGAAAAATCTTCCATTTTTGCTCTGCTATAGCAGAGAATAGAGCTATGACTTATGTACCCAACTTCTGTAGCTGAAGTCATGTACTTCTGCTGGTCTATTATGTTTCCCACAATTACAAATATGTTCGTTCCTTCCCCTTGC
>RJWM01051411.1:0-10442 GCA_004363535.1 Dasyprocta punctata
AAAGTACTAGGTGACATAGAAAATAAAATAGTTTGGTGTAAGAAGAGGAGATAGATGGTGGTGTATATGATGGATTTGAGTTGAAATCTAAATAATCAGAAAAACCTAAACACATGTTGGTCAAATGATGAAATATTCTAAGCAATTGGAACAGCATATACACAACTTGGAAAACATCAGGAGTTTTTGAAAGGTCCTTACCATGAAAAGACATGGTCAAATTTGTATATTTAGATGATTACTCCAGATCCAGAGGACAATGGGGAAGAGATGAAGAGTGACCAGGAAACAGGGGAAACATTCTGATGATATGAACTCTACAACGGGTGACAAAAAAGAACTTTTTTCAATTCTGTCAACTTCTATTATGTTATTCCAAGCCCATTTTTAGGAAAGTATAGGCAACTTTTAAATATAAACTTTTCATGAAACCCACTATTACTTTATGCAAAAGAGAAAATTCTAAATAAAGTGATTCAAGCAGCAAGGGGAATTAATTAATTCCATTAAGCGACATTTTGATTGCTGCCTTGGAATTTTGTGCTTTGTGTCTTATACTGAGCTATGTGACACTCATGGTCTTGTAAATAGTGTTTAGATATTCTCAAATAGACTTGAATTTTCTATCACAATTGTTTTCATTTCTTGGAAATGAGCAAAAAAAAATTGAATATGTGGTTCATGTGATGTCATATTTGGGACCAGAGAAGAACATCTATTCACTAAAGCTTTTTAAAATCCATAAAGTTGCTATCAAAAAGTTATTGAGCTTTTATAGCTTGTATTCAAAGTTAACAGACAGGCAGTTGGAAAGAGGAATTTCTGTTGAAAATGGAAAATAATAGCACAGAAATTCAAAGGTCTGGACTTAGTTTTGCCCCTAATTATGTGGACTTGAAAACACAATCAAATTTCGCTGCCTCTCCCTTTCCTCATATCTGAAAGGAAAATAATGGACTAACACCCCTGAAGTTCTTCCCATCTCTAAAATTTCATGAAAATATTATTCATTCTATGCAAACCCTGAACCTTCTCTTTCTTATTATGCACATTCTGTACCTCACACAGTTTTTTTCCCTTCTATTTTCATTACAAGGGACTATTACTTTTTGAATGACTTCTTTGAAATGAATAAATAAAATCAATTCAAATCACAAGCTTAGCATCTTTAAAATTGTCTTCTCTACAGTAAATTGAATGTATAGTTTGTATGCAGTAGATGCATTTTTCTCCTCATATTCAGAAATCCTTTCCTGTTCTGTGGTCCCTCAAGCATTTTAAAAACCATTCATTCAAACTGGGACTGTTTTGGCTGTCTCATATTTCCAAGGACATAGTTATTTTAGAAGACTTTGATTTCATTTGCCTAGATTTCCATATTTACTCAGCAAAACTCAATAATGTGTTTTCCTTGGAGAATGGAGTATAGATGTAAAGATCAATGTCTTTCATAAAGATTCATTTCTTTTAGTTTATTTTCCCCACAGGAATAATAGTACAATCCTCATAGGTACATGTTCCATTTTGTTATAATTTTACCCCTTATGCACTAAACACAACCAATTAATTGCTATGCATATTAAAGAATGATGTTAGCATTCTGAATTAAGAGTCAAACAACATAGTGTTATACTATTAGCTTCCTCATTTGTTCATTTGTATAGATTTTTCACATTTTAACAACTTGACTTAAAAGTTTAATGTTTTAACTAGTGACAATAAAAATGTATTAATACAGTACTAAAACCCGAGTTCTTTCTACAGTGGAAGATACAGTATCAAGTCTATTTTATATGCCATTTCATTTAATCTTCATACTGTGTAAGGATCTCTTTTCCAAAACAGAAGCTAAAATTAAGGAGAAAAAGGTTATGCTACAGTTACATAACTTATAATGCGTAGAGCAGGGATGTCAGACTGTAAATCTATGTCTTATCAACTCTGTTAGAAACAAATACTGATTTCTGTCTTTCACAGAGTAGCAGCAGCATGCTAGTGTACAAGAAATTTCTTGAAAAACTGTTAAACTATAAACATATATGAAGGGTCAAAATAATGGCGAGGCAGAGGATGAAGGTGCTAACACTGCGAAGGAGTCAACCTTAGAAATCAGCATAAAGGGGGAAAATGGCAAATGTACAGAATTGAGTAATCACTTCATTTTATGGCAATGTTTGCTGCCCTCAAGCGGCCCTGTCTGTGTGGCTAGCACCCCCCACTCCACATTGTCCCTGAAATGAAAGAAATGTAGATATTGATGAATTCCTGTGTTAAAATGGAGATTAATGCTTGACTGTGTTAATGTGTGTCTGGGCTTGTTAGGTGATACTTAAGCAAAATGGAGAACTTTTTGAAAAATATAATGGACTTTCCAAAAGTCATGGAAAACTCTAGAACATCTCAGTAACATGAATCATTTCTGTTTTTATTCCACACACCAACACCAGAATTTGAAAATTCCATTCTTACTATAGTCAGATCAGTATCAGAGTAGTGGGAGAGAATATCTAACTGTTGAAACAGAGATTGTGACTCACCCTCCTGAGAGTGCAAAGGAAGAAAGAAAATAGATGAGAGAAGAAGGCTGCAGTGATAGCAATGTGGCATATTGATTTACTAAAAAATAAATAAGGATGAAATTTCCTTAAAGGATGTTCAATCTATTTTAGGATGGGTAATTGGATGCAGGACAAACACAATCCACAAATGAAGTTACTGTGTTGAGATGTTGGACAGCAGCAGTGAGCAGAAGATTGATCCCAGCCAGCCACATGGTACTCTACAGTGCACTGTGTTGCTAAACACATGATGTAAATTAAGCACATTAACACAGTGTACAACTTACGATTGATTTAAGAGGATGCAACCCCATTGTAAGTCAAAGAGCATCTGCATTCACTTAGTCTTCAGGTTTAAACAGCAACAAGAGTGTGATGCTGTGCTATAATGATGTAAGAAATAACAGGCTGAAAAAATTTTTTCTAGTATTTCACTTCGATTATTTCTATCAGGTGTAAAAATTTAATATCGTGCCTCACAATGATCCTATATATGACTCCTTATACTGCAAAAGAAACTTGTGAATTTATTTGAATTCAATAAAATTTACTTATAGGCCTTGCCAAACTCTTGGAATGAGTACCTTTTATATATAAAAATCACAGAAGAATAGAACTAAAAGCTCAAAAGTACGTAAAGACTATTCAACCCAATGCCCTTATTTAACAACAGATCAAAGTCAAGAATAGCAGTTCTTATGTGTACCAAACCACCCTCTTAATGCCTTGCACGTCAGGGAGGGTAATTTAATTCTCAAGAATCTTTTGGTGTCAGAGTAATTTTTAAAAGCTAATTTAATTAGTTTCTGAGTGGTCACAGACTTGTCTATTATAATATCCTAAACCATGGCTTTTTGTTTGTTTGTTTTCTTTTTTTACTTTTTGGTATACCAGCAAGTGTATAAATGATAATGTGATCTATGACAGTATTAATTTTGCTCCCAGTTATTTTCATTGCACATACTTTCCTAGGATTCACTATGACAATATTTATTGAAAATACAAATAAGATATGGGTGATTATAAATATACACATATGCAAATGAATATCACATTCATTTATGCGGAGCAGTTCAGGCCTATATTTAGTCGAGTTAATATTTAGTTAATTAGGGACTCTCTTATTGAAACTTACACCTGGCAAAATAAATATAACTACTGGAGATCTGCCAAGGGGGTTTCAGGCCAATGAAAAGCAGCAGAAGTTTTAGAGTTCATATATGTTTTCTGAAATTAAAATACTTTCCGCTAAACATAAACAAACCAAAGCAATGGTTAGGATGGTGGCAGAGGTCTAAAAATTTCCCAAGATTTAATGAAGAATGGATATGCATTAAATGACCCCACAGGAATTTGACACCTGGAATGAAGTTTGTGTATCGAATGTGTGCTGAAGACCTGCCTACATTAACACACTCATACTTCCTGTAGATCCCATAGATCAAAGTAGAGAGTTCTAGTAGAGAAAATGAAAGGCATAAGGAAACGCTTCTCATTCATTAGTTAAGTGTCTGCCTGAGATATAGAGACAAAAAAGAAAAAGAAGAAAGTTACTCAGAAACAAGACAACTAAAGAGAAGAGCCTAGAAGGACAGAGGAAGGAAAATCTTTGTCAGGAATTTGAGAATTAGATACTATCTCAGTGGAATGGGAAGACAGTGAAAGAAGAGAAGGGTGTCTGCTTTATTAGAGTTATACATTAGAACTGAATCACTTTTCCTTTGGAGTCACAAAGTGGCATACAGGAAACATCTATAAGTAATTATTTAATTGGTTAAAAGGCCTGTTCCCAGGGCCTGCTCAAAATTAGATATTCTAGAAATTCATTGGGAAACTTTTTACACAATTCTGTACAATTATTTTATTTTGGAAAGAACACTTAATGTCAAATCTACCCTCTGAACTGGGTCTGGTCACCCACACCTATATTCCCAGCATTTGGGAGGCAAGACAGAAGGATCATTGTGAGTTCCAGGTCAGCCTCTGCTACATAGTGACCTCAAAGTCAGTCTGAATTATATAGCAAGATCCTGTCTCAGGAAAAAAAATTCCAACCTCTGACTATATTTTAAATATATTATCTATTATTCTTACCTATGGATCCAATGCTGTACAGCAGATCTCTGAAGCATATTCACTTTGCTATACCAAACTTTATGCTCAGTGATCAATAACTTCTTATTTCTTCTTCTCTGTCTCCAGCTCCTACTGACCACCATTCCACTCTTTAATTCTATGAATTTGACTATTTTAGATAACTCATATTATTGGAATCATGGACAAATGAAGGGTAGTTTTTATGTGACTTTCTTGTTCATGTATTATAATGTCTACAAGTTTCATTCATTTATATTGTTACATATTGCAGAATTTCCTTATTTTTAAAGGCTAATATTTTTAAAGAGCACTTTTTAAAACGTCTATCTACCAATGAACATTTACATTTTTCCACATGCTGGGTACTTTAAGCAGTTCTGCAGTGAACATTAGAGTGCCAATATATCTTTGAATTCCTGATTTCAATTTTTTTTGGGTAAAATATTCAGAAGTAGGATTGATAGATATTTGGATAACTCCATTTTTATTTTGCTTTTCTTTAGGAGTGTCCATATAGTTTTCCACTGTAGTTGCACTGTTTTGCATTTCCACCAATGGTATGCCAATGCTTATCTTCACATCTTGCAAACACTTGTTCTGTTTTTTTAAATAACACCCATTCTGACAGATATGAGACGTTATTTCATTGTGGTTTAGATAGATTTCATCATGGGGTTTTTGTTGTTGTAAGTTATTTTTTCAAACAAATTAAATAACAATACTAGTTAGAAAACTGTCCTTTTTATTTCTTCATAATTTAATTTTCATAATATAAACTACAAATTTCTAGAATTTTACTCATTCCTTGTAGGTTTTTAATTTGTTGAATTATTATTTTTCATGGTATTTTATAAAATTTTTTTGTTACATTTTGGGAACAATATAATGTCTCATGTCTCTTTTCTGATTTTATCTCAGACATTTTTTCCCGTTTAGTTTAGCTAAGAACTTGTCAATTTTGTTTACCTTTTCAAAATAACTCTTAGTTTTATTGTTTTCTTCTACTGCTTTAGGTTTTTTCTTTATTCCTTTGTTCTCTAATCTTTGTTATGTTCTTTCTGCTAAATTCAGTTGTTTCTTTTCTCTTTTTCTAGTGCCTTAAAGTATAAAACTACCTTACTTGTTTGAGGGGGGTTTGTTCGTTTGTTTCTAGTTTGTTTTTTGCAGTAACGGGGATGTAATCCAGGGTCTTTGAACAACACTACATCTCTCATCTTATTTATTTATCTATTTATTTATGTATTTATTTATGTTTTTGAGACAAAGTCTCACTAAGTGTCCAGGCTGGGCTTGAACTTGGACTCCTCCTGCCTCAGTCTCCCAGAGTGCTGAGATTATAGGTATACCCCACCATCCTGGCTTTCTCTTATAATGTAGGCATTTGTCACCGTGAATCCTGCTCTCATTGCTTCAGCTACAAATCATGTTGGTTGTTCTTATTTTTAATTGTCCTAAAGTACTTACAAAGTTTATTTCTTCTTTGACCCAATGCTTATTCTAGAGTTCACAGTGGTACCTCGTTTCATGAACCGATTCACTCATGAACTCTGTTCATTCTTCCTAATGATTCTGGTGGCAAACTGAATTGGATGAGAACCAAATCAAGTTCAATGGTTAGGTTCAATGTTGAATATATATCCAAACTTACAAGGTAGGCTTTAAATGGCTGTCTGCAGAGGAATCGGGTGTGGAAAAGTACAAAAGGGACATTTGCTTGCTGAAGAGCTGGAGGATCCAGTCAAAAGTCCAAGGCCTGAAGCTCACTGCAGAGTCCTGAGCAAGTCTGCGTCAGGCAGCTGGAGGGTCTGCACTGAAAGACTGAAGAGTCTCCAGTGGAACAGAAGTTTTTAATCCATCCAGGGGGCAAGACTATTGGCTGATGCCACCCATACTCAGGGTGGGTCCCCTTCTTCAGTATGTCCATCATCCACAACCAGAACTATGCTAGACCAGTTTCTGACTCAATATGACCCCATAGTTAACAATCATGATACATCTTTTACTGTCTCTTTACATTATTTGTGCCCTTAAATCTAAAATGAGCTATTTTACAAACAGCATCTAGATAGGACTTTTCTATTCATTTGACACTCTTCATCATTTGATTCAAGCATTTAATCTATTCATAGCTAATGTAATATTGCTAAAAATGGAATTATTATAATTTGGTATTTACTTTCGCTAATTTCATTTCTTCTCTTGTTGTCTACTTTTGTGTTTCGTTCATATTTTTGTACTCATATGCTTCATTTTCTCTTTATTTGTGTGTGATTTCTATTTCTATGTTAAAACTACCTTAAAGTTAACATAAAATACCTTACAGTAGTTGATTTTAAGCTGCTTGCCTTAGACATTCACATAAAAACTTTATATTCAACTTCTCCTTCCACATATATTTCACATTATGAAAATTTACAAATACTATATTGCAAATATTTTAATCAGTTTTATAGCCAATTTTAATACATTTGTCTTTAAGCTTTATGATAAAATTCAGTCATTTTTCTACTACTACTACTATTACTCTACAGTATTTTGTATTTCTCTTCATATTTACCTTTACACTGGTAAAGTGTAAAAATTACACTTTCTAATGCTGTCATGCTGGTAATTCACCTTTTATTTCAGCCTAAGTCTTTTAGCTTTTCTTATGATGCAGAGCTAATCACAATGAACTTCTTCAGTTTTTGTCTGTCTGGGAAACTTTTATCTGACTTTGGTCTTTGAAGGATGACTTTATAGATAGTGTACACTTAGTCAATATTCTCTCTCTCTCTCTCTCTCTTTCTCTATCTCTGTCTCTCTGGCTGTCTTTCTCTCTTTCAACTATGCAAGTTTCTGGCCTACAAAAAGCTTTTCCCAAAAATCCAACAGAAGGAGGGATACTCTCTCTAGTGTGTGACTAATAACTTTCACTTGCTACTTTCAAAATTTTCAAAATTTTCTTTTTTTTTCAGTTGCAAGAGTTTCATGCATTTTCATGTAAATGTCTTTGGATTTACCTCTCTTGTGTTCTTTGCATATTTTGACTCTAGATAACAATTCTCCTTCTCAGATTTGGATATAGTTTTCATATATATTTTCTTCCTTATTCTGGGTTGCAAATAATTTATGTGACTGTCTGCTTGATGGTGTTTCATAATTCTCTTATGCATTCTTTACTGTTCTATTCTTCTTGTTTTCTTTATGCTCATTTGGATGAATTATTTCCAGTGATCTGTCTTTGAATTTGTTAAGACTTATTTTTGCAGAAAGAATGAAATAATATTTTAATGAATTAATTACATTTCCTATGTTTGATCTAGTCTCTGTGGAAGAAATCTGTTGAATTTTTCAGATACATTTTTATTACATTAGTCAGTTTCATGATTTTGTTTGATATCATCAGAAACATTATGGGGTCAGTTCCAATCACTGCATAAAAAGAAAAATTGCATAAAATAAATTACACAATTTGGTTTACTGGTAAATATAAAAGTGATACTTATACTAAAAATTAATGTGCTTGATACTATCATGTATGAAAAAGGAAATGAATACTTTTTCAAAGTTTTATTGCTAAGAATGCTTATAATCATGTAAGCCTTCAATGAGTCATAATCATGTTATTGGCAGAGGGTCCAGCCTTGATATTGATGGCTATTGACAGACAAAAGCGGTGGCTGCTGAATGTTTTGATTGCTGTGACAATTTTCTTAAATACTGTTTTCTGTATCAGTCAACCTTTCAATTCATGAAAAGTTCTGTGTTCCATGGAATGGTGTTTGATAGCATTTTGTCAATTAGTAGAACTTCTTTCAAAAGTAGCCAATCCATTCCAAACCTGATGTTGTTTTGTTGAATGATAACTGTATGATATTCTAAGTCTTTTGTTTTCTTTTCAAGAATGCTAATATCAAAGTGGAATTCATCACAAAAACTCACTTTCTTTGCTCACCCATAAGAATTAACTCAGCATCTGTTGAATTTCTTTAGGAGGCTGCAACAATTCAATCACTCCTTCAGGTTTTATGTCTAATTTTAGTTCAGTTGTTCTTTGCACCACATCTGCAGTTACTTACTCCACTGAAGTTTTGAACCTATCACAGTCACTGATGAGGATTGGAGTCAACTTTTTCCAAACTTCCTTTAATGTCAACATGTTCTTCTCCCAGAAATCATTAATTTCTCAATGAAGTATAGAATGGTGAAACTTTTCCAGAAAGTTTTCAATTTACTTTGCCCAGACCTACCAGAGGAATCTTATGAAATTTATTTCTTAAATAATTATAATTGAAATTCAAAATTAGTCCTTGCTCCATGGGCCATAAAATGGATATTGCATTAGCAGACATGGAGTCATTATTAATATCAACGTACAGCTTCATCAGGGTTCTTGGAGACAGGCATATTTTTAATGAACAGTAATATTTTGAAAGAAATATTTTTACAGAGGTTCTCACTAGGAATTTTTCAATAAACCACTTTGTGAACATGTACACCATCATCCAAAATTTTCTTTCCATTTGTAACATGGGAGAAAATAGTTTAGTATGATTCTTCAACACCCCAAAATTTTCAAAATGATAAAAGATCATTGGATTCAACTTCAATTCACAAGCTGCATTAGCCTCTAATGAGAATCAACCTAGCCTCTGAAGTTTGAAATCAGACATGGGCCTCTATTTTATACCTATAAAAACCCTTTATGCCATCTTCTTCCAATAAAAGACTTCTACATTGAAAATCTATTGTTTAGAATAGCCTCCTTCTTTAATTAATCTAGCTGGAAATGTTACAACTTCTTTCTCAGCACTTATTACTTTACTTTGCACTTTTATATTAGGGAGCCAGTTTCTTTCCTTAAACCTCATGAACCAACCTCTGCTATCTTCAATCATTTCTTCTGGATCTTCACTTCTCTCAGCATTCATGATATCAAAAGGAGTTAAAGCCCTTGCTCTGGATCCGACTTTGGCTGAAGAATTGCTGTGGCTGGTTTGATTTTCTATCCAAACCACTAAAACATTCTCCATAACAATACTAAGATTGTTTCATTTTCTTGACATTTATGTGAAGCAATTTTTAACTTCCATCAAGAGCTTTTTACACTGCAGTCACAGATTAGCTAGCCACTGAGTATACTGGGGTATACTGTTGGTCAAATCTTGGTTTATGAGTAATTTAATCATTTCTAACTTTTTATTTTCAGATGAGAGATGTGAGAATATTCCTTTCACTTGAAAACATGAAGACAATTGTAAGGTCATTACTCAGCTTAATTTCAATAGAACTGTGTCTGAGAAAATAGGAAAACTTGAATAGAGGGAGAAAGATGGGAGAAGATAAAGTATGTGAAACAATCAGGACTTCCAATATCAGTTAATTTCCCTGTTTTACATGGGTGTATTTTGTGGCATCCATGTGAGGTCACAATAGTGACATCGAAGGGCAGTACCTACCGATGATGCTTACAGATAAAATAACAATGAAAAATTTTGAAACTTTCTGAGAATTAGCAAGATGTAACACAGATAAAGATGACATATGCTGTTGGAAAAATGACCTGGATAGATCTGTTCAGTTGAAGTTTTCCAAAAACCTTTAATTTGTAAAAAATGCTGTAACAGTGAAATTCAATAAAACAGAATACAGTAAAATGAGACATGCCTGCACTTCTAAATATTTTCTGTCTCTGTTGAAATTATCATTTTGCAGGGTCAGGAGTTTGGTTCAGCAGCTTACGCGCCTGTCAGGCATGTGCAAGGTTGTGAGTTCAATTCCTGGTGATGCAAAAAAAAAAAAAAA
>RJWM01051412.1:0-10442 GCA_004363535.1 Dasyprocta punctata
AAAAGAAACAGACTGACAGAGTGGGTTAAGAAACAAAATCCAACAATATGCTGCATGCAAAAAACACATTTCACTCAAAAGGAAACTTACAGACTAAAAATCAAAGGCTGGAAAACAATACTCCATGCAAGAGGAACCCAGAAAAAAGCAGGGGTAGCTTTATGTTTGCAGACACTGCGAACTTCAAACCAAAAATGATCAAAAGAGATAAAGAAGGTCACTACATACTTGTTAGGGGAAAACTTCAAGAGGAAGAGATTACAATCATAAACATATATGCACCAAATATGGGGGCACCCAACTATGTAAGACAATTCTTAATAGACATAAAAACCAAATAAATAATAATACAGTTATAACAGGGGACCTTAACACCCCACTGGCACACAGAGACAAAACAACCAAACAAAAAGTCAGCAAAGAAATAACAGAACTGAATCAAACTTGTGAACAAATGGACCTAGTAGATGTGTACCGAGTATTCCACCCATCAACATCAGAATACACATTCTTCTCAGCTGCACATGGATCATTCTCTAAAACAGATCATATACTGGTCCACAGAACATGCTTAAGTAAATGCAAAAGAACTGAAATAATTCCATACATATTATCTGACCATAGCACAATAAAATTAGAAGTGAATGACAAAAAAACCTACAAGAACTCCATAAACACATGGAAATTAAATAACACTCTCCTAAACAATCAATGGGTCACAGAAGAAATTAAAGAAGAAATTAAATAATATCTACAATCAAATGAAAATGCAAATACAAATTACCAGAACCTCTGGGATACAATGAAAGCAGTCCTCAGAGGGAAATTTATAGCACTAAACTCCCAAATCAGAAAAATGGAAAGATCACACAGAAACAACCTAATGCTGCACCTCAAACTTCTAGAAAAAGAAGAACAACTCAAGTTCAAAGCCCAAAGAAAGGAGGAAATTATAAAGATCAGAGCAGAAATTAATGCAATTGAAACTAAGAAAACAATACAAAGAATTAATGAATCAAAGAGCTGGTTCTTTGAAAGAATAAATAAAATTGATAAACCCCTAGCCAACCTTATCAAAAAGAGGAAAGAAAAAACTCAGATTCATGCAATAAGAAATGAAAAGGGTGAAATCACTGCAGACCCTGTGGAAATAACAGAAGATCATCAACACCTACTTCGGAAAACTTTGCTCACATAGATTTGATAACACAGAAGAAATGGACAGATTCCTAGAAACCTATGAGTTACCAAAGCTGAATCAAGAAGATGTAAAGCTGCTGAATAACCCAATTTCAGCTAATGAAATTGAAAATGTAATTAGAACCTTACCAACAAAAAAAAAAGCCCAGGTCCTGATGGATTCACTGCTGAATTCTACAAGAAATTTAGGGAAGACTTAATGCCAACACTCCTCAAACTCTTCAATGAAATTGAAAGGGAAGCAAGTCTCCCTAACTCATTCCTGGAAGCAAGTATTACCCTAATACCAAAACCAGAGAAAGACCCAACCAAAAAAGAAAATTACAGGCCAATCTCTCTCATGAACACAGATGCAAAAATCCTCAATAAAATACTGGCAAATAGAATACAGAAAGTTATCAGAAAGATTATACATCATGATCAAGTGGGATTCATCCCAGGCATGCAGGGATGGTTCCACATACGCAAGTCAATAAATGTAATACACCCTATCAACAGGGCCAAGGACAAGAACCACATGATCATCTCAATAGATGCAGAAAAAGCTTTTGACAAAATCCAACATCCATTCATGATAAAAACCCTACAGAAAATTGGAATAGATGGTCTCTACCTCAACCTGATAAAAGCCATATATCACAAATCAACAGCCAACATCTTACTAAATGGAGAAAAACTGAAAACTTTCAACCTAAAATCAGGAACAAGACAAGGATGTCCATTATCACAACTCCTATTCAATATAGTTCTGGAAACATTGGCCAGAGCAATTAGACAAGAGAGAGAATAAAGGGAATAAGGATAGGAAAGGAAGAAGTAAAATTATCACTCTTTGCAGATGATAGGTACTCTACATAGAAAACCCCAAAAATTCATTGAAAAATGTCTACATGTAATAACCAAATTCAGTAATGTTGCTGGATGCAAGGTCAACACTCAAAAATCAATAGCATTCTTGTACACAAACAGCAAAGTCACTGAGAGAGAAATAAGGGAAATCACACCCTTCACTAGAATATCCAAAAAAATGAAATACTTAGGAATCAATCTAACAAAGGAAGTAAAAGATCTATACAGTGAAAATTACATTACTCTAAAGAAGGAAATCAAAGAGGATTTCAGAAAATGGAAAAATATTCCCTGTTCATGGATAGGAAGAACAAACATCATGAAAATGGCCATTCTCCCAAAATTGTTATACAGATTTAATGCAATCCCAATCAAAATACCACTTGCATACCTCACAGAGCTAGAGAAATCATCCCTAAAATTCATCTGGAACCAGAAGAGACCTAGAATAGCAAAGGCAATTCTGGGCAACAAAGGGAAGGCAGGAGGCATCACAATCCCTGACTTGAAACTATACTACAAAGCTACTGTGATAAAATCAGCATGGTACTAGAATAAAAAGAGACTTGAAGATCAGTGGAATAGATTAGAAGATACAGCCACAACTGCAAACATACTCAGCCACCTTATCTTTGACAAAGGGGCCAAATATGTACACTGGAAGAAAGATAGCCTCTTTAACAAATGGTGCTGGAAAACCAGCTTTCCATATGCTGTAAACTAAAACTAGATCCATGTGTTTCACCATGCCCTAAACTAAAGTTAAAATGAATGAAAATCTGAATATTAAAACAGAGACACTAAGACAAATTATGTAAAAATTTGCGGAAGGCAAATTATGTAAAAATCTTGAAGACATAGGAGTAGGCTAGAGTTTATGAACAAAAATCAAACTGCACGGAAACCACTTCCTAGAATCTACAATTGGGATCTTGTCTTATTAACAAGTTTTTGCATGTCAAAGGAAATCTCCAACAGAGTGAAAAGAAAACCCACAGAGTGGGAAAATATCTTAGCCAATTGTCCATCAGACAAAGGACTTCTATCTAAAACATACAAAGAATTAAAAAAAAATCAGGCCCCTAAAATTCATGGACCCAATCCAAAAATGGGCATCTGAGATGAATACACACTTCTCAGTGGAAGAAATACAAATGGCAAATAAATACATGAAAAAGTGCTCAATATCAATGGTCATTTGGGAAATGCAAATTAAAACAACACTGAGATTCCATCTCACTCCAACGAGAATGGCCAACATAAAAAAATCAACCAATAACAAATGCTGGAGAGGTTGTGAGGAAAGAGGTACTCTTCTCCACTGTTGGAGAGAGTGTAGCCTGGTGTAGTCACTGTGGAAATCAGTGTGGACTTTCCTCAAGGAAGTAGGATTGGAGGTCCCATTTGACCCAGCTATCCCGCTTCTGGGCATTTTCCCAGAAGAATTGAAAATATCATACCACAGTGATATTTGTGCACCCATGTTTATAGCAACCCAATTTATAATAGCCAGATCTTGAAAACAACCCAAATGCCCATCAATCAAGGAATGGATAAAAAAGATGTGATATTTTTATACAATGGAGTACTACTCAGCTATCAAGAAAAATTGCATCAAGACTTTATAAGTAAATGGACACGACTTGAGATCATACTGTGAGATAAATCAAACACACATGTGTAAATACCGTATTGTCTCCATAGTGTAAGAAACTGAAACAGTATATATGATCCAAAATCTACAATAAATACTGTGTAAGGGTAAGAAACTGCTCAAAGAGCAAAAGTAATTGGGAAAGGGAAAAGGAGGAAAGAAGGAAGGGAAAAGGAAAAAGACATAAATCTGCATATATGTAGGTAAAACCACTAAACTGCTGAATGTATTAGTTATTGAGAAAGAACTGTTAATACTCATATGATTAGATCAATTTTACATATCTATATCTGTTAATGTAAACAACCGTGTTGAAGGTAATGATACGCAATATTGTAACCATTGTCATGTTCCTATCATCTTGTTTTGTAAACCTATAATGTTACTGTTTTGGATTTGCTGTTGTCATTTGTTTGTCTCTTTTGCTTTTTGTCTTTCTTTTTTGTGTCTTTTTTGTCTTAAATAAAAAAAGAACTATAGCGAAATTTAAATTACAATAAATTGAACTTATCAGAAATAAAGCCAAAGAATCTCAAAATATTGATTACTAGGTTATAATATTTAATTTATAAAATTCTGACTTAATTATAACGCTACAGGAAGTAGTAAAATGTGTCAGATTAGTTATTATTTTATTTTATTTTGGTACCAAGGATCGACCTCACAACCTCGTGCTTGCCAGGCAGGCGCTGTGCCAGAGTTATATCCCCAGCACTAGTTACCTTTTTAAATAAGAAGTTATTTAAATATCTATTGAAAGTAAGACTCAGAATATTCAGATATGCAGCAGCATTTTTTCCAAATTTTCTCTTTTTAAAATTGTCATGATAATTATCATTTTGCTGGTCATAAGTGTCAATTAAGCAGATTATAAATTTTGTCAAAGCCAAGAATTATATCCTAAGAGCAGAGGATGTGGCTTAGTGATAGAATGTGTGAGGCTCTGGGTTTGACAGCCTCAGTGGAGGTGGGGAGAAGATTTAAAAAAAAGAAAAAATGTATTACTTTAGAGAGGTATGGAATATGTACTGTTCCTTTCATTTCTAGCCAGACATATTCTTTCTTCTCTCCCATGAAAATTGTCTTAGACAATCTGGGCTGCTGTAACAAGTATCCTAGACTGAATGACTGGTTTCTAACATCAGAAATGTATTTCTCACAGTTCTGGTGGCTGTAAGTCTCCAGGATGTCAACATGGTGAGGGTCCCTTCTGAATTGTAGGCTGACTTCTGACTTCTGACTTCTGATTGTATCCTTCCACAGCAGGAAGAAGCTTACGGAGGTCTCTGAGGTGTGATCTCAACTGTGAGGGGTCTACTCTCATGACATTATCACACCCCGAAGGGCCCTACCTCCTTATATCATCACCCTGGAGCTTAAATTTGGAACATACACATTTGGGAGGGTTTTACAAACTTTCAATTTGTAGCATCCATTTATTTGATTTTACTTATTTAATTATTTTTATTATTTGGTACCGGGAATTGAACTCAGGACGTCGCACTTTCAGGGAGGCACTGTGCTGCTGAACTATATTCCCGACCCAGCATTCGTTTATTTGAAAATCCTAGTGTGAGCATCTTACAGTCTTAGACTTTTAAATAGCACTGTTATGTAATACTGAAATCCTGTTGTCAGCAACCTTGTGAGTTCTTTGGAAATCAGACATGCCCAGTGTGAATTAGTGAAGAGAAAGAGTGTATTAGGATCATATATAAGATCCTGCTGCAGGCTGCCCCAAAGACAGAAGAGCCCAGGAAGAACTGCAAAGGAGGCTGCTGCACAGACAGAGCAGCCCTGTGGTTGGGGGCAGTGAGATTGTAGACATTTTCTATAAAGCATCAGTGTATGTATAAGGAATGTAGTAATCACAAAATGCATGTGTATCAAGCGACTGTCAAATATGCTGTGTGATTTTGCACTCAGTCCTGTTTTGTGTTCAGCAGTGCTTTCTCCTCCCTTTGGTTGTCTCTTTCTGTTTGTAAATGAGGGTCTTAGTTACTTGAGGACAGATCTCTGGGGAAAATCAATTTACTCCAGCTCAGAGCCCTCCGTTTTTGTCATAAGCAAAAAGGAATGGTGACACAGTTTGAGAACTTTCTGTCTTTACCTCAGAGAGTGGAGTGAGTGAGGTGGCTGCAACTGTCATTTGCCTCAAGAGGAATGTTTTTCCCTTTGGTCATCAGCCATCACACCTTAGTTTCCGACCATCACCACTAAGCCTGTTTCTCCTTCCTCATGATGAAGAAAGTAGGGTAATACAGAATACTTACTGAAAAACACTCATGTTGTGCATTATCTACAGTAATTTATGCAGGCATGTAATTAAAATCTGGCTATTCCATGTGCCACTCCCCAGGGCAAGAAGAGGAGGGTGGCTCACCTTTCCTTTCTAGACCTTATTCTAGGGTCACTGTGCCAACGTGTGTACCCTGAAGCTTCAGAGTTTGGCAGGGGGTGTCTTCAGGGGGTACGGGGCAATAATGAGAGACCCAAGTGACCACTACTGTATGTGTGTGTGTTTGCAAATGTGTGCACATGCAAGGTCATTGGGGAGAAGGAGCTGCAGATTGGAATTTGATGCAGTCGATAACACCATACAGGTAATTAGGAAATCAAGACTTAGATCAACTGAGGTGTCAAAAGACAAAATTATCATAGATTTGAAGGTCAAATTGGTTTTTATTTATGGTCATAGAATGAGTCAGTACTTCATTTTATAAAGTAGAATGAATATTCTGATGAGCCGAGCATAGAAGATTTGCTTCACAAATACGACAGGGCTGATGAAAGTAGAAACAGAGAACAAAAAACAGATTGGTCTTTTTGAAGTTATTTTCCTTATAAAGTTGAAGTAGAGGGAACTTCCTCTGTACACTGAGTCAGTTTGAGTCTGACTGCATGGAACTGAGCAAAGCGACTCCATTCTGGTGGCTGGCCTGCTGGGGCCTGCTATAGGATGTTAGTGCGAAACAAGGGCCTCTTGTAAGCCTTGTGTAGCAAAAGTTGCATAACCACAGAGTGGCAAAGCCAGGATTGAAATTTAGATCTCATCATATGCTGTAAATTCTTAGCATCTCCAGTCTGCTTCCTTGTGCCTCAGAGGGGAGAGAGTTTGTGGTGAGGTGGCAAGAATGCAGGAGGTAAAAGGATGGGACCCAGCATTGATCCAGAAGTGCTGATGCTATTGGGATGATACTAGGAAATTTGGAAGTGTGTGAGTTAAAGAAAACATCATCTAAAAAATCTCTCTTCTAATTCACATTTGAATATTTTTTCTTTATAGGATCTATTATTAATGCAAAGAATAATAAGGTGAAAAACTAGAATTAAAAAAGTCCTTTTAGGGGGTCTGGGGTTATAGTTCAGTGACATAAGCACTTGCCTGGCAAGTACAAGGTTGTGATTCAATCCCTGGTAGCAAAAAAAAAACAAAAAACAAAAAAACCCCAAAAAACAAGTCCTTTCAGTGAAAATATTGGGGTGCCAGGAAGGATTGGCATGATAATGTCAATATAAAAAGTGCTTCTAGTATAACATTAGTAGTTTTATTTTGAAAGCAGACTAAAGGGTTTGTATGCCCAATTTCTCCCAATCACCTAATCAGTGAGTAATAAAAAGTGAGGGTAAGCCAGGGATTTAGCTCAGTGGCTTAAGCGCCTGCCTGGTAGATACAAGGTTGAGAGTTTGATCCCCAGTACCAAAAATTAAAAGACAAACAAACAAACAAACAAAAACAAGTGAGGTTAAATAACTCCTCTTTGCCCCTCCCCCCTACTCTCCCTTTTCTTTTTGCAATATTGAGACTCAGACCCAAGGTCTACACATTGAGCTACATATCCTGCCCTCTTTCTGTGTCAAGATCTCACTTTTTGTGACAAGATCTCACTGTCACTAAATGGCTGGGCTCCAACTTGATCCTCCTGCCTCTGGAGTGCTGGGATTACTGGTGTGGCCTCTTAGCAAGCATTCCATTTAGGTTAAAATAGTAGCTTTCAGTCTTGGACTGCTGCAGTTGGCCATTGGATGCTCTTTGTTCCTTACTGTAAAATTCTTATTATCATGTTTAACGCTAAATTATACCAACAGGTACGACCAAGAGAGCTACAGAGCCTTCATGGACTCAACTCCCAGTCCTCCTCCGGACATCAACAAGCTGTGCCTTCAGGGCCTAGGTGCCTCTCGACCCTTACCTGTGCTCCCCAGGAGGAGCTGTCTATCCACACCAGCTGCTGGCAGGGCTGTCAGCTCATCATCTTGCATTACAAACACAAAGGAACTCCAGGGACTTCCAGATCACAAAGACTCCCCAGTTGAAATCTCTTTCAAGTGCGATGGGAACACAAATGAGCTTCACTTAGGAAAATCTCTCCCAGTTTCCCCTTTGGAGAACGATTTAAACCTAGAGAAAAATGAGTCAGAACTTCACTTGTATGTCGTTTCCACAACCTCATCTCTATTTCTGCACTTAAAAAGTTCGTGGAACAATTATGTTATAGTAAGTGTCCTCACCTTAACCTGAGGTTTGTTTCGTTTTTATTTCTTTTAAAGGTAAACATGCCTTCCCTGTACCCCCTCCATTTTGGAAATTTTGTCTTATGATTTAATAATATTGTGAAAGAAAAGATCCACTGAAGAGGTGACTTGATTCAGGCTATCGTAATGGGAAGAAACACTTGTTAGGGAGGAGTAGCTTATAGAAATAAAGAAGCTGGACTTTTGTAGAGGCAGGAAGTCTTACCAGGTGGCAGTTTGCACTCAGCTAGGATGACACAGGCTTTTCAGAGTCAAGTTTTCTTCAGCAACACATTTTATCTGTAAGTTTTACCAACAATAATTGTGCAGTTTAGCATCTCAAATTGTACAAAGATGAAGTGTGGTTATTCATTATACTTTACATATTATAAAGATAACTTCTAGAAAGATAAGTTACTAAGGTATATTCCAAATTAAAATGATAGATTTAAGGCAAGTATAAACATTTGAAAGGGGAGAAAAGGGTAGTTTTTTAAAAAAATGTAGAACCATGATAAAAGTAGTAAGGAAAAAAAGCACATATTTCCTTCACTACCAATTGCCCACTTACCTGCTTTGACAATAAGAATAAGATGGGGTGGTGGGGGAGTTTGTTTTGAGTTACAAATCAGCAACATTTCAGAAACCTCTTCTGACCTAATAGATCTTAACATAAATAAAAAGTTATTCAGAGAACTTCCTGAATGCTACTTGTCTGATTTGAGGGGTGAAAATAAATGGGAAATGTCAACACTAAAGGTTTAAGGAAAAAATTAACTCTATTAGTAGGGCAGGAATTAACAAAAGTATTGTACAGCAATGGTATGGAATATTAGGTAATCACTTAAAAGATTGCAATAAATCTGTGTACACAGACATACAAAACTGTCCACCACATGTTAAGTGAAAAAAATCAAGTTCTAGATTAATATATGTGATATAATTTAGCTAGGATTATATCACTCACAAATACGTCATAACATGTAAGTACTGTAAGTGTATATGTTACAATTAATGTGTCTTCTAATGTCTGAAAAGATATGTCAAACTAATAATAGTTACTTTGACTATAGTGGTAAGAGTCAAGAGAAACAAAATTTTATCTTGTACTTTGTGCAATTATGCATTGTTAGAATTTGATAAATTATTTTAAAATAAAAAGTTACAAAATAAAAAAGTTATATTTAAAACCTTTTGAAAATTAGATAATGAAAAATTCCTTGTGGTGTTATCAAATACTGGAATTAGTCATATAAGCAAATATTGTACCATAGATGGGATTAAAAATACACACACAGACAAACAGCTAGAAATAGGGTTAATTGATTTTCAGTAAACAGAAATTCTAATGATTCCCACTTTTTTATTCATTCAGAAAGCTACTCTTTTACAAGATCCCCAGTATGCTACTGAGCTCAGTCCTGTTATTAGAAGTCAGAAGCCATATAGGTAAGGGGTGATGATGTGCTAGAGTTGCCTGGGGGATTTTTCTCTCCTCTTTATGCTCCTGACTCTGTATTATATATGTGGTTGATGTCACAACTGGCCATCACCACAACTCTCAGGCCTGAGTTTTTGGTCTGCAAACGTAAGTGTTCACTGGACAGCACCTCTTGCATGTCTCACGGGAACCTTAAAGTTAGCATAATCAAAAGAAAGCTAAACACCTTCCTTTTGGAATCTACTTTTCTCCATGTTTTCTAATACAGGGAATGATGTCATTATCTTCCGGGACCCTAAGCTAGAGTCCTGGATGTTACCCTTACCTTCTCTCTCCCCTTCACCAACACCCATTTCCAGCCAACCATCGTATGACATTTTTAATGCCTTGTAACTATGTCTGGACACTTTCTACTGTTCTTTGCTCAAGTCCAATTAATTATCTTTGTTCTACTCTCTTACAGTACTTACCTAGTTAGCCACTCAGACTTCACTCTTGTTCCATGCTAGCCCATTCTCTATTACAACAGATAAATCTTTCCAAAGCACAAATCTGATTCCCTGAAAGCCTCTGAATGGCTCCCCATTGACCTTGGGTAAAAGTGTAAAAGTATAAACATCTAATAGAGTACACAGATGCTCCTGATGTCTATTTTTATTTTTCCATCCTCTGTTCTTGTGCTTCCCCCACCCACTCCTGTCTGCATGCCTACTCTAAATAAACTTCTCACAGTTTTCCCAATTTCTCTTTTCTTTCTGGGCCCTAACATCATGGCTCATTTTC
>RJWM01051413.1:0-10440 GCA_004363535.1 Dasyprocta punctata
CTTTGCATCTGTTTCATGCATTCTGTTTGTGTCTTATATTGTTCATTCAAAGTTTCGATCATTTTCTTAATTTCTTCTATTTTTTTATCTTGCTCTTCTTTAGATACACTCAACATTTCTTTAATAATGATTGTGATTTCCTTTTATGGCTGAGAGATTATTTCTGATTTGAATTTCTCTATAGCTTCATTGAGCTGTTTCTTTACTTCATTTGCTATCATTTCAGAAAGTTCAGTTGTGTGTCTCCCACTGTCTTCCATTTCAGTGTCTCTTGGGTTTGTTCTCAGTGGGCTGGGGGATTGAGACTGCCTCTTGCTCTTTCATTTTGTCATTTTCTTCTGGGACCTGTGTGGCTCTGTGTCCTGCAAGTCTGAGCAGGTGTTCCCCTCGTGGGATGCGCTGTGTTGCAGGACCGGGTAGAGCTGGATCCTGTGCACAGCTAGTGAGGACATACTCCTGGAGTGTGCTGCTGAAGCCTCTGCCTCACTGTATGGGGGCCAAGACCTCCCGGGCCCAGGCAGCTAGGCGGAGCGTACCCTGGAGTGTGGCACCACCCAGACCCTGAGTCTGGCTGCAAGAAGTTCAGAGCCTCTGGAGTGCCAGGCAAGCCTGGGTGAGTCCCAGGCCTACAGTGCTGGGGCCTTGCCCCTGGCAGGGTGGGCCTGCAACCTCTAGGACCCACCATGTTGGCCACTCTACTGAACAATGGAGCTCGAGCCCTGTGCTCTGATGGGCAGAGCCCAAGCTTTCCAAGTCCCTGCAGCTATGCTGGCCAGTCCCTGATGGGCAGCTCTGGGGACCTGGGCTAGGTTGGGCTCAGTACCTCTGTGTCCTGTGAGGCTGGCCTGGTGTTCCCCTGGTGGGTTTGCTATTCCACTTTTTGTCTCTATAACTTTGATTACTCTATATCATATAAATGAAGTCATAGTCTTTTGTGACTGGCTTATTTTACATAGCACAATGTCCTCAAGGTTCATCCATGTTGTATCATGTTTCAGAATTTCATTCTTTTTAAAGACTGAATAGTATTCCATTGTATGAATGCACCACATGTTGGATATCTATTAATCTGTTGAGCACTTTTGTGGTTTCCACATTTTAACTATTGTGAATAAGGTTATGAACATAGGGGAGGAGCACTGTATCTCTCCAAAATCCTGCTTTTGGTTCTTTCAAGTATATACCCATGTTTTAAGTCTATTTTCTTTTGATATAACTGGGTGCTGTCAATTGAATAATTTATAAAGAGCAAAGGTTTATTTGACTTATAGTTCTACAGGCTGAGAAGTTCTAGATCAGGTAGCTGGGTTTGATGAGGTCTTTCTTTCTGGTAGGGACTCTCTGCAGAGTCCTGAGGCAATGCAGGGTAGCATATGGTAAGATAGTGTCCAAGTTCAAATCTCTCTTCATTTTAAGGCACAGTATCTTTAGGTTAAGGTCCCACTATTATTACCTCATTTAACCTTAATTACTTCCTAGAGCTTCTACCTCCAAATACCATAGTTGGATTAAGTTTATACCCTATTAATACCTCACAAGGGGAATTAAACTTCAACATAAGTTTAAGTGGGATCATTAAAACTATAACAGCCTATGAGTAGAACTATTGTATTATATGTAATTCAACTTTTTTGAGGAACCACCTTGCTGTTTTCCACAGTGTATACAAAATTTTACATTTTCACTAGCATTAAACGTTCCAAATTCTCCCCAATCTCATAGACATGATATTTTTGTTATTTTGATAGTAGCCATCCTAACAGGTGTGAATGATATCTTATTGTAGATTTGATTTGCATTTCTCTAATGATTTGTGATGTAGAGAAACTTTCAATGTGCTCATCGGAAACTTCTGAATCTTTGGAGAAATACATAAAATGGCAAAGGACTCAAATATAATGCCATTTTCAATTGGATTTTTCTTTGTTGCTGAATTTTAGGAGTTTTATATATTTTGGGTGTTGGTCTCTTATCAGATACATGATTTGCAAATATTTACTATCATTCTGAGAGTCATCCTTTTTGTCTGCTGATAATATCTTTTTATTTTAAAATGAAAAAAGAATAAAAATGATGCAGAATTTCAAAACAAAATAATGGGAGATTAACAATGGTTAATATAGTGCATATTGTTATCTTCAAAGTAGTTGCTCAGATTAAAAGATATAGGCATAAAAAATGATCAAACAATGAAAGCACAAACCTTTCTTTTTTTTCCAAACCATTCTTTTTGATGAACTACAGATTGGTAGTATAATTATATATCATATATATATAATATGTAATATATAATTTTTTCCCTTCTTTCTTTTCTCCTTTCCCCATCCCAGTTGATCTTTCCTTTTGAGCATTTTCTTCTCCTTTCACTTTCATGATAGCTAATGAACATTTTGGATCTTATTTACTCTTTCAGTTTTTTACACTAGGGAGACAATATATTTATACATGCAAGTCTGACTTATTTCACTTGTGAGAATGGTCTCAAATTACATTCATTTACCTACAACGGCCTCGAGTTTATCCTTCTTTATAGCTGAGTAGTGCTCCATAGTGTAAAAATACCACATTTTTTTATCCATGCCTTGGTTGATGAGCATTTGGATTATTTCCAAGATTTAGCTATTAGAAATTGTGCTGCCATAAACATGGGCACATGTATATTGCTGTGGTATGATGTTTTCAATTCTTCTGGGAAAAGACCCAGAAGCGGACTAGCTGGATTTAATGGAGCTTCCTATCCTAGTTTTTTGAGGAATCTCTACACTGATTTCCATAGTGGTTTTACCTTCTACACTCCCACGAACAGTGGAGAATGGTTCATTTTTCTCCAAAGCCCCTCCAGCATTTGTTATTGGTTAATTTTTTGTTGATGGCCATTCTTTCTGGGGTGAGATGGAATCTCAGTGTTGTTTTAATTTGCAGTTCATGAACAATAGTGATGTTGAACATTTTTTCACATATTTATTTGCCATTTGTACTTCTTCATCTGAGACGTGTGTATTCATCTCAGATGCCCATTTTTTGGATTGGGTCTTTGAATTCTGGGGACCTGATTATTTTCAATTCTTTATATGTTCTAGATGGAAGTCCTTTGTCTATGGGAAAGTTGGCTAAAATTTTTTCCCACTCTGTGAGTTTTCTTTTTAAAAATTTTTTAGTCTTTTTTGAGATAGGGTCTTGTTATGCAGTTCAAAATGGCCTTGAGTTTACTTTGTAACCAAGGCTAGTCTCGAACTCATAATGATAATCCTCCTGCTTCAGCCTACTGAGTGCTGGGATTACAGGAGTGTGCCACCACACCCAGCTCTCTGTGGGTTTTCTTTTCACTCTGCTGGTGATTAATTTTGATGTGTGTCTTGGTTACTTTTCTCTCCTTGCTGGGACAAAATACCCAACACCCAAAATTAAGGAGGGAAAGATTTATTTAACTTACAATTTGTAGAGGTTTTAGTTCATAATAAGCTGGCTCCAAGGCTGGCTGGCATGGCACAGAGGCGACACTTTAAGGCAGCAGAAGACAGCAAAAGTATCAAGAGCAAAAGAGGGGAGAACAAGCCTCTTTTCCCCCCTTATATTGTAAGTAAGATACCACTCCTGAGGGTGAATGTAGCACTCACACCATCTCCCTGTCCTTCTCTTGCACAGGACAAGGATGTTTACAAAGTAAGGATCCTGGCTCTCTGTTGAGTTGCTTCTAAATTTCTCAAATTGACACAATGTATCAACCATTACAATGTGCAAAAACTTTTTATTGATGAGATCCCAATCGGGCATGGTGGTGCATGCCTTTAATCCTAGCACTCGGGAGGCTGAGGTAGGAGGAGCGTTGTGAGTTCAAGGTCAGCTTGGGCTACAATGTGAGTGCAAGGCAAGTCTGAGCTACATAGTAAGACCCTGCCTCAAAAAAACTAGGGCCGGGAGTTTGGCTCAATGGTTTAAGCACCTGACTGGCAGGTGCAAAGTTGTGAGTTTGATCCCTGGTGC
Source organism: Dasyprocta punctata (assembly GCA_004363535.1). Lineage (NCBI taxonomy): Eukaryota > Metazoa > Chordata > Mammalia > Rodentia > Dasyproctidae > Dasyprocta > Dasyprocta punctata. The sequence goes on from RJWM01051413.1 coordinate 3,985, forward strand.
TGAAAAAAAAAAGATGAGATCCCAGTTAATGATTATTTGACGTACTGCTAGTGCAGTGTATGTTTTGTTCATGAACTCTCTGCCTATCCCTAGGTCTTGGAGATATTTGCCTACCTTGTTTTCTAGTAGATTTAGCGTCTCTGTTTTAATATTTAGATCTTTGATCCATTTTGACTTTAGTTTAGTGCATGGTGATAGGCATGGGTCTAGTTTTAGTCTTCAGCATGTGGAAAACCAGTTTTTCCAACACCGTTTATTAAAGAGGCTCTCTTTCTTCCAGTGAACATGTTTGGCCCTTTGTCAAAGATATGGCAGTTAAGCATCTTTGCAGTTGCATCTGCATCTTCTAATCTGTTCACTGATTCTCAGGTCTTTTTTTTTTGCCAGTGGCATGCTGATTTTATCACAGTAGCTTTGTAGTATAATTTCAAGTCAGGGTTTTTGATGCCTCTTGCCTTTCCTTTGTTGCCCAGGATTGCCTTTGGCATTCTAGGTCTCTTCTGTTTCCAAATGAATTTTAGGAATGTTTTCCCTAGACCTATGGGGTATGTTAATGGTGTTTTGATTGGGATTTTATTAAATCTGTATAACAGTTTTGGGAGTATGGCCACTTTCACAATGTTGGTTCTTCCTATTCATGTGCAAGGGACATTTTCCCATTTGCTGATATTCTTTTCAATCTTGTGTTTCAAAGTACTGTAATATTCAATATATAGATATTTTATATCCTTTGTTAGATTCATTCCTGAGTATTTTATTTTTTTGGATGATATTGTGAAAGGTATTGCTTTCCTGATTTCTCTCTCAGTGAGTTTGTTGTTTGTGTACAGGAATGCTATTGATTTTTGAGTGTTGACTTTGTATCCAGCTATGATGATCAATTTATTTATTAACTCTAGTAGTCTTTTGGTGGCATTTTTGGATTCTTCTGTGTAGAGTATCATGTTATCTGCAAATAATGATAATTTCCTTTCTTCCTTTCTTGTCTTTATTCTTTTTATTTCACCCTCTTGTCTAATTACTCTGGCTAATGTTTCCAGAACTACATTTAATAGGAGTGGTGATAGTAGATGTCCTTGTCTTGTTCTGATTTTAGAGTGAAATGTACATTTTGTCCATTTAGTATGATGTTGGTTGTTGGTTTGTCATAGATGACTTTTACCAGATTGAGGTAGAGACCATCTATTCTGATTTTCTATAGGGTTTTTTTAAAATCATGAATGAGTGTTGGATTTTATCAAAAGTTTTGTTCTGTATCTATTGAGATGATCATGTGATTTTTGTCTTTGGCTGTCGTATCTGTTGATATGATGTATTATGTTTATTAATTTGCATATGTTGAGCTATTCGTGCATTCCTGGGATGAATTCCACTTGGTCATGGTGTATAATCTTCTTGATGATTTGCTGTAATCTGTTTGCTAATATATTATTGAGGAATTTTGCATCTATGTTCATTAGGGAGATTGGCCTATAGTTCTCCTTTTTGGTTGGGTCTTTCTCAGGTTTTGTTTTGAGAGTAGTACTTGCCTCCAGGAATGAGTTAAGGAGTATTGCTTCCTTTTCAATTTCATTAAAGAGTTTGAGGAATATGAGTACTAAATCATCTCTAAATTTCATGTAGAATTCAGCCATAAATTCATCAGAACATGGACTTTTCTTTGTGATAAGTTTTAAATTATGTTTTCAATTTTATTAACTGATACTGGGCTATTCAAAATTTTTATATCTTTTTGATTCAGCTTTGGTAGTTCATACATTTCTAGGAATCTGTCCATTTCTTTGTTTTCCATTCTATCAAGTAAAGATTTTTGAAGTAGGTATTGATGATCTTCTGAATTTCCACAGGATCTGTAGTGATTTCACACTTTTTATTCCTCATTGCATAAATTTGAGTTTTTTCTGTGCTTTTCTCAATAAGGTTGGCTAGGGGTTTATCAATTTTATTTCTTCTTTCAAAGAACCAACTCTTTGATTTATTAATTCTTTGTATTATTTTCTTAGTCTTGATTGTATTAATTTCTGCTCTGATCTTTATAATTTCCTCCCTTCTATGAGCTTTGGGCTTGACTTGAACCTTGAGGTGTAGTATTAGGTTGTTTATTTGTGCTCATTTTGTTTTTCTGATGTGAGAAATTATTGCTATCAATATCCATCTTAGAACTACTTTCATTGTGACCCACAGGTTCTGGTGGGTTGTATTTGCATTTTCATTGAATTGTAGATATTGTTTAGTTTCTTCTTTAATTTCATCTTTAACTCATTGGTTGTTCAGGAGGGTGTTATTTAATTTCCATGTGTTTATGAAGTTTTTGCAGTTTCTTTTGTCATTAATTTCCAATTTTATTGCACTATGGTCATATAATATGCATGGGATAATTTCAATTCCTTTGCATTTACTTAAGCATGTTTTATGGGCTACTATATGATCCATTTTAGAGAATGTCCCATGTGCTCCTGAGAAAAACGTGTGTTCTGCTGTTGTTGGGTGAAACAGTCTGTAAATCTCTACTAAGTTGGTGGACTATGAGGGGAGAAAATCAGGGGCCTCACCAGGAGGTGATCCCTGTCTGGAAACTAGTGTCATGTGCTGGCTGCTGCCAGAGTAGGGACAGCCATGTCCAAGCCTCTCTTTGTGAGTCTGTGCCATTCACGGACTTGTATTGGTGGTGGTGGGGAGAGATCCAGGCCTTACCAGAAAGCAATCCCAGGCCAAAACCCATATCATTTTCATTGTTTGGTTGGGCTGGGTTTATTCTCTTTTGTTTTGTTTGATTATGTTAAATCTGATCCATTCTACCAGTCTGTTTCTTTTGATTGGTGAATTGAAGCCATTTATGTTGTTTTGATAAGGTTGGCAATTTTATTTATTCTTTCAAAGAACCAACTCTTCATTAATTCTTTGCTTTGTTTTCTTGGTCTCAATTGCATTCTTGTCTTCTCTGATCTTTATAATTTCCTCCCTTGTATGTGGTTTGGGCTTGACTTACTCTTTTTTTTTCTAGAAGTCTGAGGTGCAACGTTGGGTCATTTATTTGTGCTTGTTTTGTTTTCCTGATGTGAGAACTCACTGTTATAAATTTCCCTAGTAGGACTGCTTTCATTGCAACCCACAGATTCCTGTACGTTGCATTTGCATTTCATTTGATTGTGGATATTATTTTTCTTCTTTAATTTCATCTGTGACCCATTGGTTGTTCAGGAAGGTATTATTTCATTTCCATGTTTAGGGAGTTTTCTGTGGTTTCTTTTGCCATTAATTTCCAATTTTGTTGCACTATAGTCAGTTAATATGCATGTGATAATTTCAATTCCCATGCATTTACTAAAGCATGTTCCATGGGCTATTATATAGTCTATTTTAGAGAACATCCATGTACAGCTGAGGAAAATGTGTATATTGATCTTGTGGAGTGGGTTACTCTGTAAATGTCCACTAGGTCCATTTGTTTACAGATTTTGTTCAGTTATGATATTTCTTTGCTGATTTTTTATCTAGTTGATCTCTTTGTGACATTGGAGTATTAAAGTTCCCCATTACAATTGTGCTATTGCTTATTTGATTTTTCATGTCTACAAATATTTTTAATATAGTTGGATGCTCCCATATTTGGTGCATATATATTTATGATTGTTAGCTCTTGCTTTTGAAGTTTTCCCCTAACAAGAATGCAGCGACTTTCCTTCTCTTTTGATCATTCTTGGTTGGAAATTCACGTTGTCTGCAAACGGAAGAGCTACTCCTGCTCTTTTCTGGGCTCCTGTTGCATGGTGTATTTTCAACCCTTTGATTTTAAGTCTATTAGATTCTTTTGGAGTTAAATGTGTTTCTCATATACAGCATATTGTTGGATCTTGCTTCTTGATCCATTCTATTTATTTTCTTTTTTTTGTTTTTTTAATTTTTTTATTTTGAAGAGAATTAAACCAGAATAGAGTCAATCAAAACAAAACAATGAACATGGTACATGGCTTCAAAAAAAGATAGAAGGAAATCAATAATGGCTACCATAATGCCTCTTGTTATCTTCAAAATAACTGCCCATACCATCAGGCATAATAAAATTGAATAAAATAGTACAGAATAAAACCAATAAAAACAAAACAATGGAAGCAATACAGGTCTTCAAAACAATAGTAAAACAACAGTGGTTACTATAATGCCTCTTGTTATCTTCTAAGTAGTTGCGTATATCATCAGACATAATACAATCAAACAAATCAAAATAGAATAAAATCATCACTCAAAACAAAACAATGAAAGTAATACAGGGTTTCAAAATAAGGTAATAGGAAATCAGTAATGGCTACCATAATGTATTTTGTTATCTTTGAAATAGCTGTCCATGCCATCACATATAGTAAAATTAGGCAAACCAAAACAGAATAAAACCAAACTAAACAGAACAATGAAAACAATACAGGATTCAAACCACAATAATAGGTTAACAAAGGCCACTACCTTCCCATTTTAGACACTTCCTCCCCTTTCACTTTCACAGTACACATTGTGTATTTTGAATCCTACTAACTCCTTTAGTGTTTTATACTTGGGAGACAGCATGATGTTCAGCCATGTGACTCTGAATCATTTTATCCATGAGCATGATCTCAAGTTGTATCCATTTACCTACAAGAGCCTTAGGGTTATCTTTCTCCTTAGCTGAGTAGCTTTACATTGTATAAAAATGCCATGTCTTTCTTGTCCACTCTGCAGTTAATGGGCAAGCTACCCCCACTTCTCTCTGGTTCCCTTTCACATACAGGGAACCAGAGAGAAGTGGGGGTAGCATTGTTCTCCCTCCTTTGACTTTCAGACTATGAACTCCCTTTCAAGTTTCAATCTATGAACCCCCTTTCAAGTTAAATGTATAAAGCATATTGATGGATCCTGTCTCCTGATCCACTCTGCCTGTTTCTTTTTATTGGTGAATTGAGGCCATCAACATTAATGGTTATGGCCAACATGTACTGCCTCATCTCTGCCATGCTATTTTTCTGCCCTTGGCTGTTTACTTTTCCTCTCCATTCATTTGAATGACCTGCTCAGTGATACCCCTCTGCCACTGTTTCTGGAACTGTGGTCTTTTAAAAATCTTTTTCTAGAAAGTCCTTCAGTATTCTTTGTAGGATTGGTTTGGTGGTCACGAATTCCTTCAGTTGTTCTTTGTCATCGAAGTGTCTTGTTTCTCCATTAATTTTGAAAGATAATTTTGCAGGGTACACCAATCTGGGTTGGAAGTTGTTTTCTTTTAGGACTTGAAATACTTCACTCCAAGTTCTTCTTGACTTGATGGTTTGTGTTGAGAAATCTGTCATGATTCTGACTGGTTTTCCTTTATAGGTGATCCGCTTCTTTTCTCTAACAGATTTTAATATTCTGTTCTTGTGTTGAATTTCTGGGATCTTGATTATTATATGTCTGGGTGTAGATTTATTTTATTTATGGCTAGCTGGAGTTCTATATGCTTCACTTACCTGAATGTCACTTCCTTTTTGATGCTTGGGAAATTTTCTGATATTATTCCTATAAATAGACTTTTAATGTCATTTGTGTTGACCCTTGCTTTTTCACTCACACCTATTATTCTTAAGTTATTTTTCTTTGTGTTGTCTTGTGGCCGTTGAGTTGTTACTTCCAGGTTCCCTGTTATTTTTAAGAGATCTTTCCTTTTGTGATCACAAGCTGCAAACCTGTCTTCAAGGTTTGAAAGTGTACCTTCAGTTTCTTTCAAGTGGTTTTGCCAGCTTTCAATGGAGTTTTCAATTTCCTGGATATCTCTTTGAATCTATTTCATGTATTCTAAATAATTTTTATATTGTTCATTCAAGATTTCCCTCATTTTCCTATGCTGTTCCATTTTTTATCTTTGTCTTCTGTAGAGATGCCTAGCAATTTTTTATTATATTTTTCATTTCATTTTTTTAACCTGAGTTAGTGTTTCTGTTCTAGTTTCTTTTATAGTCTCATGAAGTTGTTCCTTTAATTCAGTTGCCACCACTTCAGAAATTTCAGGCGTGTGACTCCCGATCTCTTCTCTGTTTGCATCTCCTGGATTTGCTCTGCCTGAATTGGAGGTCTGAGACTGCCTTTTGCTTCTCCATCTTGACATATTCCTGGGTTCTTCTGGACAAGTGGGTACTGGGGTCCCAGGCACTTCCTGCATTGGCTTCAATTTCTCTGAAGTGAGACTATTTGGTTCTTCTAGCCAGTGTTGACTATGGATATCTGATGGTGGCCATTGGGTGCACTGGTGTAGGGCTGTCTGCTGCTTTTCCCAGACTGCATTGGCTCCCTGATGGCTGGTGGAATGCATGCAGGGTTGGGGCTGGTCACTTCCTGCAGACCTGGTCACCAGCAGGGATCCTCCACTACCAACCCTGGTGTGTGTGCAGGGCTGCTGCCTCCAGACTGAGCTGGCTACCCACAGGGAACCTCCACAATTGCAGCTAGAAT